>VYYJ01000238.1:0-78244 GCA_021029165.1 Cyphoderus albinus
GTTTTCCAGTCGTCGTAACTCGCAAGTTCTCTTTTCTCGTTCGTGATTGCATTTCATAACCTTGCCGTAAGATTGATATTACACTCTAGTGAAACTCTCAAGTTGATTTTGATGACGATGTCTTTGTCAGCACTTCGTTGGTTTGTTCGTGTCATTTGGCTGTACCCGCCCGGTTTTGTGTTTGTACAATGTGCAGTTCTTTACTAGGAGCCACATCGTGATGATAATAATACGTAAACTAAAAGAGAATTTAAACTCAGCTCGCTGAATGGAGGCTTAATTGCATGAGACATGTGAAACGACATGTGTACCACTTGGTTTTTTGCCTTTCTTTGCAGTTTCGAGACAGTTTACAAGGTTTGGGCGCCTCTAATTGTGCAATCCTAAAGTAACTCGTAAATTTCCGTAGTAAACGAAATCAAAATGTACCTCTCATCGGTTTTTGTGTAATCAGAGCCAGCTCTTTTTGCCATTGTTATTTCGTTCCATTTGCTGGGAAAGACGAAAGAAATGCTTTTGAAAGGGTGTATTATCTTTCTCTGTAAACGATAGAGCATCTTTTTGTGAACAGTGTCTACGCTTCAGCATGAAATATTTACAATACATGAATGCTCACGACGTGACTGAATTTTATAAACACAATTACTGCATCTGCTTGTGAAATTATACAGCGTCCTTTGTATTGCTTCTACTGAACGTTGCCATAATTCCATAAAATCGCTGCCTGTACAAAGCCCGAAACAACGAGAATTTATTCCCTTGTTCAATATTTATCAAGATTACAAAGTCTGCCGATTACAAAGTATTTAATTGGAAAGTATTGAAAATAACAATTTATTGAACGAATATTTGATCGAACCGGGTAACATTTTGGATTAATGTTTAGTACTACAATATTTCAAAGTTATACAAAGGGAAAACTGGTGAAAACGTATTAAAAAAGATACAGAGATAGATACATCAATCTTTAGTTTTAAACATGTTTGGTTCACTTTTATTTGCCTCGCATAATGATAACTGCGCCTCCTCGTTGCTCAATCCAATTCCCATAATAGCGTCAATTTCTTTGGGATGCTGTGGAACAGTCAGCTCAGCGTCCAAGTTCGTGAGCATCACATCATTTTCAGCATTCGAAACACCTCCCTCTCTTTGAAAGAGTTTTGGTAGTATCTCTATCCAACGTCCCTCAATATTAAAGAAGACGCCTTCCAGAGTTTCGTAGTCTTTCTCTTCAGTTTCTCTGTAAACTTTCTCAGCAAAATATTCGCTAGTAGAGAACTTTTTCATCAGATCCGAATTATGATATACCTCTCGCATTACTGTTTTAGGCTTCTTTTGCGGGGCAAAAATAAGACGTTGGAGGTTCTCTGCTTCCTCTTGCTCGACGTTTGCATAAAATTCTGACCTATACAGGTTCAGCTGCTCTGCAAACTCATGGGATAGTCGGTTCTACACATACCAAAGATGAAATCAATTATAGATTTTAGTTTTATGAATTAAAATAAAATTAAAATTAACAGAATTATAAATTACGTTGTTAGAAGCCGGAGTTTGTATCACTTCCTTTGGCTGTCCGCGTTCAATTATGACTTGTTCGCTATGAATGATTATGACGGTGTGTGTTTGCTTCCGCTTCTTCGCTCTGCTGGCCATTTCTCAAGCTTGTGCAAAAAAAAAATAAACATTACATTTTACATACAAAAGCCCCAGCTAACAATTTAACATTCATAACGATAGTACATTGTTCGAATTTTTCAGTTTCGCTAGTGTCAACCTAGGTCAACGTGGAACTTTAAAGGCAAATGGCAAATCTCTCGGATTTTTCATTATGTTATATAATTTATATATATCGTTTGCAGCAAGGTGGATATTTTATTTAGGAAACATGCAAATTCTGTCTTAAACATTTGATTATTGCTCATTTCTCAAACTTTAAGTCCTATTCTTTTGAACACTCAAGTTCTATGACACTTATGCTTTAATTAAGAGCCAATTTATAATTGTGACTGTTATGATGATAGTCAAATATAGAGTCAATAATAATAGTACATCTTCGGTTCTTTAAACTTTAGCATCTATTTACAAACATTCATTTCATTGTGCATGGAAGGCTAAAAGTTAAAAGGTCAACGAAAAAGCGAGAAATTTTTCAAACTTTGTGGTTTGCGCATTGAAGTTACTTTTAGTGTCTGTTACTGTTTATAGTTTATATGGTCTAACTAGCAATTATGTACTGTGGATAAAACAATCTCTTCAGTGCGCGAATCGCGCTTGGTTATATATTCATGGACTGGGAGAAGCAATTTGACGCGGAAATTGAAGCTAAGAAGTTTATTCAGGACACGGTACCACACATTTCAAGTACCGTTATCAAAGCTGATGAGTAGCTTAACACGAGTTCATCAAGTCTAAAATTTTAATAAAATATTCAGGAGGGCTGAGCATTGTTGGGTACTAAAATACTAAAAGACGGGAGGACGAAGCAATCTGGTAGCATCCATAATTATTAAAGAATGGATAAAAATATTTATGCAAAGACTGATGAACCGAACTCTGTACAAACAGGGCGATGTATTGGAATTCATTTTATGCGTAAAATTTTTATATCACAAGACATTCGTCCACATACACACGACAACAAATAGACATTGACTTAACAATCGTTGCATCCCGTATTGGTAAAAAGTTGGCATATTTATTTTGTCGAATAACTAACAACTACAAAGGAACATTTGAACTTGTCTCTTTTTAAATTAGCATATAATGGTCAGTTAGACGACGTGATAAGTCAAAACTTTGAGATGCTACGATGATGATAAAACAAAGTAAAAAAAAGCGATGTGATTATGGGCATGTTTGATGTTTCCACAACCTCCGTGAAAGATGGTGACTGGTTGTGAATGGGAGCCTTATTCATTATTTAACCGCTATAACCCATTTTTCATTACTGGGAGCTTTGAAACAACAAGTTAAATAAAAAGGGAAACGATACTCTAAGAGGCTGGAATGGATCGTATACAACGGGCGTTTCGGCATTAATTGTATTGTGGGTGAATGCACCGCACTCCCGTCAAGATGCAAGACAACTACGAATGTTACTCAAATGTAGCAGCTCCATTGCTACGTGCGCTCAAGGAAAGCCACAACCTTTGCTGATTATTTGTAACTTGTAAGTTAACCACGAAGTGATCCTTCCGCGTGCTACATTGTTTTCTCCTGTTCTTCTGCAGCAGCGCTGTAGTGTTCGAAGTAGCAGCGAAAAGCTGCTGCTACCACTTTCGGCTCTGTAAAATTTAGTTTTAATGACATCTCCATCCCTTTTCCACAGTTAGTGGTAGAAAAGCCAACTTATACAAGCTTTACTGCTTCACTTTTCTTCTTTCCCCTATTAACTTTTCTCTTACTCCTGTTCTTCTGCAGCAGCGCTGTAGTGTTCGAAGTAGCAGCGAAAAGCTGCTGCTACTACTTTCGGCTCTGTAAAATTTAGTTTTAATGACATCTCCATCCCTTTTCCACAGTTAGCGGTAGAAAAGCCAACTTATACAAGCTTTACTGCTTCACTTTTCTTCTTTCCCCTATTAACTTTTCTCTTGCTCGTCATCTGAGCGTCTGAATGTGTGCCTTGCTCCCTAACTATATATTTATTTTTATGAGCACTTGTGTTGTTAGGTTTTACGATGACATGGAAGCGTGGTTAAATGGAGTCATTTATTTTCTAAATGAGTGGGCTTAGTGCAAGCTAAGGCATGTAGAGAGAAAGAGCAAGAACGACACTCACTCAGACAAAAGAGCATGGTCATATCATAATATGCATTTACCGCGTAGTGGTTCTGTAAAGTAATGGTTTGGTGAAAGCAGCAGTCACCAAGGGTGAATTAAAGGCCATACGTTCATGCAATCACAACAACAGTGACTGGTGCGCTCCTGCTCCACCAATGTACCTATGATTGTGCGCAGCGAAAGGGAAAAGCGGAGGGGTACAGTACATGCACACGCCATCGCAAACTCGCTCTCTCCCAGCTATACAAAAGAAAAGAAATTTTCTGCCAAACATATAACCCACGAAATCTCTAGTTTAATCCCCTCAGATGAATGAGAGAACCGGGTACTTTTATGTCCTTCAAGTATTCATAGGAAAGAGGATTCAAATGGAGGAGCACACAGGGAAGAGTGCGGTGCACGTAAAAATAATAATACATAATTCCAACGCAAATGAAATGTTTGCTACGAACTTGTTCAACTTTTTTTCTTTCCCTCTCTTTCCCTAATACCCTTCCAACTCCGTCTGCCACATTTTACGTTTGGACATGGTGACTACACGCATAATAACGGAATGTATTCACATCCTTAATTTAAAGCCTGCCTTTTATAATATATAATTTGCTGAGACACAATGTAACAATGACAAGTAAGGACGGAAAAGCACAGAGGCGGAGAACGCAGAATAACATAGCCCTCATTTACAATTCACACTTACGACTATGTTCTGGAGAGAGTTAATTGTCAGAGTTGTCCTACTTGTGTGGTCTTTTCTCTCACTATTATAATTTATTTGCCGAAGGAGAAACTGACAACTTTGTTAGACGTATTACCGAGTGTGATGGATGCTAACATTTTATCAATACCTTCAGGGGAACCAGAAATACACAACAATGAGCCTAAGTGCACATGGTAAATGCTCGTTTGGAAACATTTCCTCAAACACACAACCAACCTGGTCTTTTCATGTCCCTGACAATACTTTAATTAAGGATTTGCTTCTCATTTCTCGCTATGGATTCTGATAAATTATGAAAACGAGGCTGCCATAATTTTATGCATTTTTATGCAGATGTACAGAACATAGAGAATGTCATATTTCTTGCTTTTGTTAACTTTGCATAAACTCTTTTGCAAGAAACTGCGACTGTAGCACTACTTAAGCGTAAAGTTGACGCACTACAACAAAAAAGGCTTGTGTTGAAGTGAATTTAGCGAATGCGACATTCTATCACAGTGTTGATCAAACAAGTCGACGTGAATATTTACTAATTCTTTATAATAATACGCTTTTGCACGTGGAGAGTGACCGAGCTAATGCTGCGCTGGTTCAGAACCCGTGAAACAACTCTAGGATTGGAACGATGCTTGTAGTAAAAGGGTAAATGAAAAAGATGAAGTACGAGCACACGAGCAAATTGGTTACATTTTATTTTCCTTTGTCCTTGTAAAAGCAATGATTTCACAGGAAGCGGACAGAATGGAGAAAGCATTGGTATGTTTTTGCTTTTATTAGCGTTCGACTGTTTCATCAGCTAGATTTTTCGTTTATTTAGTATTAAGTATGCATTGCAGTGATAGCTGTGGAGTAAGCAGAAGCAATAAGTGGCACTGGCAGGCAACCATTCTCATCCGTTCTTCTCTTTCGTCGTTTTGCAGCAGCTGATCTGCAATGCACACTGTTGGTGGCGCCAAAGAAGCAGACGAAATAGGGAAATGGGCTCCGGTGAGCTTCTGTTCAGGGAAAAGGCTTTTTTTTGTACATGTAGTAACAAACGGGATCACTGGGAAAGCACAAAACAAATTTGTGTATGACTACGTTACAAAGAGGATGGTGTGCGCTCTTTTCTCCAGTGTCTATTTTTTTATGTATGCACAATGCATAACTACATACATAACTTTCACATATCTCAAACTTTCATAATCATATATGTAGAGTGAGAGGCACATTGAGTATGTTGCATACGTAATACACGTTTTTCGTATGTGTCTTCATCAAACTATTCAGCAGCATTAAACTTGGAATTTATACGTTTACTATATACACATTATTATGGAACATTTTTCTCTTGCGTCTCTCAAACTTACTCTATGTTTTTACCTCTGAACATGTACTAAAGTATTTATAGTTGGAGATGTTGCAATGATATATGAGAGTGTGGCGGTGTTTGAAACTTTGCAAACACTTGAATGCAATGTTTTCTTCGTTGCTTCCAGATAAAATATGTAAGACATGCTCTGTTTACTTTTCAGCCACACACTTTATTTCTTTTTCCTTGGAAAAGCTAGGAAATCTACTTTCCTGAAGTGTGCACATCTCCTCCTATTTAGTAAATGTGTATAGCTTCAAAATAACATACATCCATGCATCCATACACGAATCGTATTTATACCTAAATCTGTAACCGTAAGCAGTAGATCAGCTCAGCAGTAAGAGCAGGAAGATCGCAGCATCAGTCAATCTCTTTGCCGTTTCCACCTCTCACATAATATCGAAGTAGAAGCGATACGAAAACGAAATAGCCTATGTGCATTCACAATTTCAAAGGTATTCTCTTTTCTTTAGAAGTTTAATACAAGTTAGCTTTCTGTTTGAACTGTTACTACTAAAGGGCACATAAGACATCCTGCCAAAGAAGAAAGTTTTCTCGTCTAAAAAAACTTTCAATACCTTAACTTAATGCCAAAGCGATTATAATCTAGGCGGTGGAGTGAAAGGGGGAGTTGTTGCAACGTGATACATATATTAAGAATTAATAACTGATGAGAAACAAAGAAGAGCACGAGGAAAAAAGCAAGCATTAAAGCTAAGGACACAGGTTGAAACAAAAAATACCCACTCATGAACCGCACGAACTTTTATATTGTATTTGTGAAAACATCGTCACCACTTTCCACCACGCTATGCAACATCATCTTCAAATATAAATGCACCTTGAAACTAGAAGCAAAGCATGAACACATTTTTCCAAAGTCTTAAGTCTTCAGTGATTTTTCCGGACATCGACTGCGAATGGCCAGGGAGTAGCGGATCAGCCGAAGCGGCGAGGATAACTTTTTTAGTTTGAAACTTGAACCTTACGTACTGTTGTTGCTGCTTACAAGTTATGTATGAGTGGAATGTGGGAATAGGCGTACAAGCATAATACCTATCCTATGAACATGTATTTTTATATGCAAGGAAAGTTTCGTAAACAAAGTAATATATTTTAACGACCAGAAACCAACAATACAACCTTTCTTATGTTAAGCAGCTTTCATGTGAAGATGTCGACTTATTTACGTTCTCAGTTGAGCTGTCTCATTCTATTGCTAATAAATATGTAATGAAGGGTTGAGCCCAGGCTAAGTAAACACTAGAAATCACTTTTGAATTTCTGATTCCAATTTCCTGCTTCAGTTCTTTATAGAAGCTAACAAATAATATTCAAGCCATGGTAATAAATCCGCCAGTCTCTAAACGGACGTTTTGTAGCCCTTTGGCCTTCATGAATTCGTGCATACATTCATTGTAAAATGGGGTTTCCAAGTCTACATTTTCAGGTTGATTTCATCCCACTTGACACTTCCATCATTTTAACACTTTACCTGTCTTTCAATTTTGTACTTGAATTACTCGAATAATGAAAAATGTACAAGACTCAAGTTTAGTCTATTTCGTTACTAATATTTTTAGATTACGTAGGCAGATTGAGAAAACACGCATTATAGCATGAAGGCGAAAGAACTTCTCTATTTTGCGTAGTTGTAAAAGGTGTTGGTCAGTAAAATGGGAAAGGGAAATAAAATGACTTGTACAGCTTTGTGACCCACCCTCTACAAGATCATGGGAGTTAACGCTTTGATAACCATTAAGATTTTTCAAACACAGATCTTCTTCTTTATTAGAAAATGTTCCATCTGATTTCCATAGATCTGCTACAGCCATTATCACGTCATTTATGGTCATCACAAGGGAAAAGACAGCCACTTTAAATTCTCAGAAGGCAGTTCGCAGCGTACATTATAGTATTTTCAAGCATACAAAATGGAATTAAATGTTTTCAAATAGGGTGGGTTCTCATATTTTACAACTCACAACCCTCGCTTTATTCAAAAACCTTGAAAACTATTTCTTGAATACTGCACAAGTGACAAATATGTTGAAGTATCTCTATGTTCCTGTCTTAATACCTTCACTGAAATTTCACGTGTTTATTGGCGTGTTCCACTTCATTTTCCAACTTGGTGGCATATCTAAATTATAGTAGTCGTTAACGATGTTATGCAACCATTTAATGACAAACCAGGTAAGGAAGTTTGGATTTGATGAGCCTACACTCCAACACATGCTTGCAATTTCATGCTCAGTTTAAAAGGCACAAAAATATTTTCCTCAATTGATGTGTCTACAATCTGATTTTCTTAACAAATGAAGTGAAAAGTGTTTGGCAATAATTACGACACCGGTGCAAGTGAAACACCTTCAATTTGAATATTGCATCCTCGTTTTCCTCTGTCTAGTCATTGTGCACGTATCTTAGATCTAAATTTTGTACAGCGTACACATTCCATGCGTCTATTAAGTATGTTAAATAACAAGGAAACATCTTTATTTTTTTATCATCGTCATCAGTTTGATGCTTTTGTATCTGGCTGGGTTCCATAATGGTTCGTTGGCCTGTTCAAACTGGCGAAGTGATGCAAGAGCGGGCAAGAACTGGTTTTGTCCCCTTTAAGATATTATAGATATAATGGCGTTTTGAATTGCCAACAGCAAAGTAATTTCTGTTCCTTTTTACATTTTTTACAGGTCTCTTACGCAGTTTATGAGCCGGAAAATGGACACTGTAATGAAATTGGATTGTCGACGACGTACGGAGCCGGGGTTCCTGGGGAAGGCTCAGGTACAAAACGTATTCAAATCCAGCCTCCAACGCCTCTCACAACAGTTGTCCTTGTGGATGCACAGAAGTCTTACAGAATCATCAAGGCGGACGCCAGCGATGCTGTAAAAATTCTGGTGCCTCAAGCTGGAGGCTCAATCTACCCTCATACCAAGTTCTATGTTCCTGTGTTGGTTGGCAAGCATGAGCATCAGTCAATTGTCGCTTTCATTATGAGGTAAGTCCAAGTTATGATCTTTATGTGTATGAGTGCAATTTATGAGTTTTCACGATGAAAACTAGCTCTAACGAATCGCTAAATTATCCAACTCAATACCTTAAACAATGGGCGCCCGGACGTCCCATATAATAACATTTTTAACGAGCATTTTAACGTGCCTTTCAACGTCCCACATCTCCAATATTTTCACTATTTATTTCACGTGAGAAGCACAACACGAACTTCTCATCTACGTGTTTATTCCCTTTTTAAAATGGAATGTACAAAAAGTGGATGCTTTCTTTCAAATCTGGCTGTGACAAAGTTCGTGTTCGACTCTAAGCTTGCCGTTTGTTTTATAGGAAACTCCGCAATAGACTTAATCTACTTATTTTACAGTGACCAAAAACTTATTACGCCTGTAAGGATTGGGACTTGGGCTTGTTTCTTGAGGAAAAAAGTTACTTGTTTCATCGGGCAAAAAAGACTTGGTTCGAATCTGGGAGGAAAAGCGAGCAACGTAAATGTAGTGAAACTTAAAAGCATTAACTGCTCCTACTATGCCACTGTTACTTTTTTACGACTTTTCTAATTTGCTCGAACATGATCGGCATTCTTACAGACGGCGATTTCTCTCCCTTTACTTGGTCCCTGTTTTAGGTTAGGTTCAACTTGTGACAGGAAGGAAAAGGGAATCAAGCTAGTTTGTAAAAAACATTGCTTTCGCTCTCAGTGTGTGTGCTCATTCGAGTATAAATATGTTCTTTTGAGAAATCCAAGAAAAAAGTGATTTAGCTCGAACACTACAACTTTGCTACATTTGACTCTTGTTTTAGACACGTTTAGTGGGGAAGGTGTAGCCGGAGCAACTAAAATCGTGTTATCGTTTCGTACATGCTTCACCTTCACAATGGGGCTTGCAACGTACTGCGTTGGGAAACATGAGGTGACTTGGGAATGGGGAACAACGAACAGAACCTCATCATCAGGAGATGGTTTTGCTGTATTTTGAAACAGATTTATGCACACGGAAGAATGATTGATGATTATTAGAGGAGACCATTTCCCTTCTTTCTTTAAGCTAGCAAGATTGCAAAAGTTAAATCGTCGTCAGAGCAGCACTGCCACTCCTCCTCCTTCACCTTTATTCTTTTGTGAGGACATTGACTAGTGCTCGGGCTTGACTTAACGTCACTCAGTGACTGACTCTGCCTCTGGATCTCTCACGTCTATTTTCACTCCTTTTCTTTGCTTTCCACATAGGGAGACGCAAGGAGCGGCGAAAAATATTCAAGCATAGCCGGAAGAAAGTTTAGAGTTTAGACAAAGTCTAAACGTAGAGTGGTTTAGGTGGTTACACATTCCCTACTTATACAGTACCTACGTATACAATCGAATTCAAAACCTTTCAACCTTGCTGGTAAAATAACAAAGCTGGTTTCATTTCAGTCGGCGAATTACTCGTTCGGCCTGATTCACTATTGCGTCTAGCTAAGGAATACAAGAAGGAAAGGCATAAGTCAGGCTTCAAGTGAATGACAAGGAAAGTGTTACGAAACGGTGGCAAGCTGGAAATTTGACTTTCCATTTCTATTCCTTCTCATCAACGTACGTTTTAGAGATATCTGGTTAACTGTTAAAAACGATCCAGAGTACTATATTGAAAAAGCCATCTCGTCACAGAAAAGTCTGGTGTGTGAATTGCGCCTTCTCTTCTCATTTCAGACCTGTCTCGAAACAAACAAATGTCAGATCGACGAAAACATTAGATGAGACGAGAAGATGCAAAGCAATTTAAAGCAAATCTTCTTCCATTCATGAGTGAAAATGTTAAATAAATACCACTCCAGTAAAGTGATTGTACTAATAATTGCCTGTTGTTACTGAGAGCAATGTTGGTTTTTAAATATTTATTAAATTGCGTATACCCTTTGCCATTCCTTTCATGTGTAAGTGGAATTGAAACACAATGGGAAAGTGGCTATATTTTGACGTTTTTTATTGTAACTCTTAATTTTCGAGTTTGAAAAAATATACGACACTGATGTTAATTTTCTGCCTTGGCTCTTTAATATGGCTGATGCGCCGGTGATAAAAGTACGTTGTTGCGACAGATGTATGTTTATGCTTTTCTTTTTATTGTAGTTTATATTTGTACTACTAAAATATACTTTTATTATCGCGGTTTAGTTGATAAATTGCTCCACTCTTTACCTACTTTAAATATGTTTTAAAAGACTTTAACCTAAAAAGCCTAAAGCAAACTCCAGAAGCTTGGACAAGCAGGGTAATAATTCCACACAATCTGGATAGCTTTACAACATTGAGATTGTAGAAGAAACGTGAATGCAGAGAAAGGGAGAATTATAAGAAAGAAAGAAAGAAAGGAGAATGTTGCTTTAAGATTTTGTAAGTAATATTCCACGGCATATTATAGTTTAAAAGAATTAATGGAGTTTTAAAAGATTTCATAATAAACACGTTTTTAAAAAGCTTTAATTGCCCAAGCAAAGGAAGTAGAACAGAGTGGCAGGCTGAGTTAATGAAAAAATACTCGAGTACATTAATGCAACTACATAGTACATAGGAAATTTTTTCTACTTAATAATTTGACTGTCGACCAAACTTTATGAACTGAGTACGCCTGCTTGCCTGGAAAAAAATGTTATTTTTGTACACAGATTTACAGATGTAGATGTTGCATGTAGTCATGCAACTTGGGTTTTAGTGTCTAAACCGCTGTAACAAAACGTACTCTGCAACCCACACGGGCCTGTCTTAACTTTTCAACTCATAATGCAATAATCACGTTTTGTTCATAAAATTATATGTAGAATCCGGTCAGCTAGATTTGCTTTAGCCTGGAAAGTGTGGCAACCTAAGTTGCAGAAAATACACGTATTTTAAATCTACAATTGTAAAGTTGAAATGGTTTACACTATTGTGTATTTTTATATTAGACTTTTTGTTTCCTGGCTTGAAAATCGTGCTACAGGGAAATTCGTTCCTATACTCATACCTTCTGCTCTATTTTTCAGGGCGACGCTTACGTTTGTACGTGCAGTAAACTCCTTTCCTTTTCAAGATTATAAGTAGGAAGGCAACCACTTTTTCAGTCATGCATGAAATGAATTCACATAGAAAAGAGCTGGGGTTTCGTTGTGGTTGAAAGCTTCCAGCTTATATATTTTTGCGTATTCTGATTGAATTTTCTGGAAAATATGGTATCGGACGAACTAGTAAAGCATTCATAGATGCTTAAAATCAGAAATGAAAACAAGTTTTGAAATTACACGCATGTCTGTGTGAGAATGAGGTTTGTCCATGAATAATTGTATGCATCGAACCCTCAAACCGCGACATTACAAGATGAATGGAAGAATTGAAAAAGCAATGAGTACACATTGATCAATTTTGAAAGGAAGTATGTGTCCTCATTATCGTGTAGTGTTGTTAATTTATTCATCCGAGGATTGCACAGAACATGTACCTAGTACGAATTGCAAAAAGATGTCGGATTTATTGGGATATGTAGATACCTAATTTTTCTTTCAACGCGGCACTTAATTTAATTTTATTGATACACGCCTGCGAGAAACACCACAAATATTTCAATCATCCATATAACTGATAAATCTCAATTGGGAATAGCAGTGTACTAAAAATACAACTAAAGTGACAGGCATAAAAAGAAAGAAAGCAGTGAGCAGGATCATCGTCATTATCATCCTGAGAAAACCAACAGGCAACAGCTCAGTTCGTATGTTCTCTCATTCATTGTATCAATTAACGTCAGAAAAGATGAATGAATCCCTGTACAACTGTCGGAATCAAGTAGCGTGTTTCTTTCTTCTCCACTTTTTTATCCCATCTTCTCCCTCCCTCTCTATCCCAATTTTCATACTTCTCATTTACTTACTTTTTTGTTGCAAAAATAAAAGTAGTAAATAGCGAGTGGAGTATTTTTCAATTCCCAATTGGACATGTTGGATTTGATGTAGTTGAATGAGTGTTTGTAATGGTAGTGCTATAGTCGCTTCGCTTGTATTTTTGACGTGCACGTGTCCTACAAGGTGAACTTAAAGCAATCTTTTCTGCTTAAGTGAATACAAACTTTTAATCTTCTTCAGTGGAGACTCGAGACGCAACTCTTCATGCTACGGTTGCTAGAAAAAATGCTGGTCTCGCAACGACACTCTGTGGAAAGACTGCCTTACACAATGATATAGCGAGAGCTTGGAAATAGGAAATAGAAAGGAGCGAAATCATATTATCAGACTATAGTCCCGACACAACCTACGCTTTATCTCATGTTCAGAACAAATCAATGGAAGGTTTAGTGATCCGAAGTAAAAAGCATTGCTTACTGATTCGTTGTGTTCTGGAGAAAGCACTGAAATTTATAACCTCCGTATATCTATGAGGCTCTATATTTTGCTTACACCAACACTTGAAACCTTTAAATCGGAAACCTGAAAGCAGATCATTTCCCGAATGGGATATCTCAAGTATGCATAATATTACCTAAAACGTCTTAAGTGGACAATATTGCAGTGACGTTGTGGCAAAAGAAGGCAAACAAATGCAATCACCGTCATGTCATTCATTATTAAGCGCCAAGGTAGCGTTGCTCGATCGAATCGAGAATGGCCCTGTCGAGTGATATAACGCCATTGATGTAGTCTGTTAGACACATTACAGTTGATTACAGTTCATGGAACATCAACGAGAATTACCAGATGTATCAAATTCCATCTTATTGCACCGGAGTTCCTCTCTACAACTCGAGCAGCTTACGTAAAATCATAAGCATCATCATAAAAACATCTCTGCCATTTCAGTATCATTATCTCTTTGCTATATCGCCAAATTACATCTACTCAAGAAATTCAGCTTCGTGGTTTTTTGTCTACAAAAAATCAATCTGAAAATGATATTTACAATAAGAGCAAAGTGTGGAGAGAAAAAAATGCAATATAAAATAAGAGAGTGTAGTAGGAAGCACTGGCATTCTTGTAAGTAAGAAAAAATTTCTATATCGTAGAAACTAAAAAATCCTCAAAAAGGTGCTTGCTGAAACGTGTAACGACAGTTAAGTTGACTACTTTTCTTCTATCTTCGAATCCAGAAAGAGAGAGCGAGTGGGAAAATTGGTCATAAAACGCAAATACCAGAAAACAACAAAGCTTCTCTATGTCCTACAATGTTTGCAGTTAGTTACCTACTTTTTGCCGTTGACGTTGTTAGTCAATGAGCTTAGAAGTAAATGACTCCACTATGCAGTGCCTTGTTCAAATTTGATGCTATGAATAGTAAATTTATGTACGTCTGTACTTAAATAAACGTCTCATGCATGACATTTAGACAGAAAAAAAGAGTTGTGAATGGGAGCATCATCTGTTTACACCCGGCAAGTAAACAGCGATGCAGACGGCCATAAAAAGGGAGTTGGAACAGCTTGTCTTTTTTTAGCGTTTTTATTTCTCACTCAGTAAAAGACAAAACTGAGCTGGGCTCAGTTCATACTTGTCTTGATTATTACGAAATAATGCGGATGTGTATGGAATGAAGTGAAATGAGTGGACAAGTACGATCGTTGTTCATCACATCGCATTGCAAAGAGTCTGGGATGGCGGAAAGAGAGAAGAAAGAATTCGCTTTCTCCGCTTGTCCAGTGTAAACAGCGTAGCTAGAAGGCAGAAAGCATTCTTCTAATGCAGTTTCTGAGAAGCATTAGAGCGGAGGGGCAGGGGAAAGCGACGAGTGAGATTTAGCAGTGGAATATGAGTGGTGGCATGGTATGGTGGAAAGGGAAGTCCGTTTTAGTAGTAGATAATATAGCGGACTTAGTTGGCGACGGGCGTCTATGTGAGAGCAGCGTTCATTCAGTGAGGCTATCTCCTTAAACGACAACAGAATATTAGTATCGTTCGCAGCATTTTTGTTCACAATACAACAGAGAATAAATGTAAAGACATCGAGTTTAAACGAAGGGTTTCTTTTCCAGTTTGCTATCTCCTCATCTAATAACCGGATAAGGTCGACGTAACTCCCGCTTTTAATGAAAAGCCAGAATACAGCTTTAAAGCTGCCACCTAACATTATGGTTACTATGAACATAGTTTCACTTTTCTACTATTACATGCTCTCTCGCCGAGCACTGCCATGCCATGTCATTTCAGTTTGCCAATGGAAGAGAAACTTCTTAAGTTTTATCCTACACTCGCGTTCTGTAAGTTTATACATAATAATAATATTCGTTATCTCTTGTTGAGGGTTCATCTCTTTTCTTCTCTGTACAAGAGCAATGAACTGACACTGCCTGGAATGGAATAGGGAGGCCAACAGCGAAAATAAAACCAGGAGAGAAAGAGATGAAACGCTCACTTCCAATAGCATTTTTCGGCTTCTGCTCTTGGCTGGAATGCCATATTTAATACTTTCTACATAATACATCTCTCATGTTGGAGCTCTAATGGCGAATCAGAAAAAAACGCCTGGCATCCACACAGTCACACATCAGAGCAGCTAGGTATTTTTCCGAGTGATGATAAATAATAAGGAAAAATGTTAATCTAAAAGCTTTGATGCCGCATTCAACATAGTACCCTTTCCAACCGACCGGAACTAACGAAATGTCTGAAGCCTGGGTCAATAGAATTATAAAACAGTTGGAAGGAGAAGACATTGTGCTTCACTTGGAACTTGGAACCTTTGTGAAAAACAAGACGAAATTTTTCCTGTGGCCATAAATATTGATGCCCTTATTTTAAGAATTAAATAAAATGCATATTTATATAACCCTCTGCATGTAAACTAGGTATGTTTTCAATGAAAAACAATGTTTGTTTTTTGTGTGGATAAAACTGAGGATCAACAATCCAGTGTGAGTCCACACTAATTTTCGCTTCATAGTGAAACGGTGAAACCATTGGTTTCAGTTCAATGTAATTCGCTTTCGGAATGTTTGACATCTTTTTCCAATGAATCAGTAAAATGAATGTAAAACTAACATGCATGATCCTTTATCTACGCCAATCATTAACACTACAAATGAATCAAAACAATTTAAAAGCGGTAGCATTTAGATATGTATAACCAAAGTGGAGTTATTTAGTTGAGTGACGCTGGACATAAACTCTTTTTACAACACTTAAACTTATCTGACTCCGGAATCTTGAACAAAACATTTGAAACAAATAAGCCGCTGATGTAAAAAGAACTATCATAAATTGCGATTTCAAAATCTAAATTTTCTCAGTAGATCAAACAAAGTGAGCATTATTTGTGTTTCACTAATTCCTGATCAGTCTGACTGAAGTGTGTTGAAGCCAAGTATGCAATCGTTCACACATCACAAAATACCTAATTCGCATTCACTGAGAAAATAAATTGTTTTCTTTCCTTGACTCGTATAATTGTTTGACACTATTAATAGCTGTGACTGTGACATCTGAAGAACACTTCTGATATTTGTTATAACATGCAAGCAAATTTTACCGCAAATTCCATTTAACATTTGGCGAACGTTGAGTCAAAGGAACAAGACATTATTGAGTTCATTTGTAAACTCACAATGGATTGCATTCCTTGTACGCACACAAATAAAATCTGAGCTCGTGCTTGAAATGAAATTTCACCTAACCTAAATGACCCTACGAATTCATCTGCATACCGAACCCACACGTCTTTCGAAATTCAAAAGCTGACATGGAGCTTGATGGGCATCAGTGTACCTACGCAGTCTAATTTTGCAACGCAGTTTCATTAGCTCTCTAGTGGTTTTCTCAAAGCTTAATTATTCAAAGCAAATCCAGTAATAGACGTCTCCATTTTCATGTAAATGATCAAGTCCATAGTAGAATGAGACCAAGAAATGGAAATGAGTAGGTACACCACTCCACGTTATCTTCTTTGCATACAACCTGGTAAATATTTAATGATGTCACTAAACGAATAAAGGAAAGAACTCCCGAGGACGAGCAAAGAGATTTTCATATTAAATATAAATCTAAGGTAGTAATGATCGAATTGAACACATGAAATATGCTAAAGTCGTATTTTTAAATCAAGTTTGTACAGAAGTATCGAGTGAATGAGTAAAGTGTTAAATTTTATCCATTCATTTCATAGTGTTTTGGCACCGGTCGCTTCTCTCGTCTGTTTTAAGTATTTATTGATGTACGACTCTGTACCGCAGGAGATGATGACAGATGAAATGGTTTCATTTACAGTGAACAATATCCTTACAAAAAATAGTTTAAAATTGTGCCAACAACCCTACAACAACAAAAAATCTTTTGTAATTTGTTTCTTGAATATTTCCGGTTTCTCACTTTTCCTCTTTGACATAAATTCAAACATGTTAAATGAGTCTTTGAAAGAAACACGAAGTACGTAAATCTATTCTACAGTCCAAGTATCAGTACGGGGGTAAAGGAAAAGTGAAAAATAAAAAAGATTAGTTTCATGACATGACAGCACAGCAGAGATCTCGGAGTCAAATCTAAATAAATAAAAAAACAGAAATGGTCTCTAAATGAAGAAGTACGTGATGATGAATGAAAAAAGTTAATTCCAAACCATCACGACGACTCTTCTTCTCATTGCTGTGAAACCGTGAAAAGGTAAATACCGTGTAGCAGTTCACATGTTATAGGCGTCAACCAGTATGCAATTACAATTTTATGCAATGTGTCAAGAGGTGACGGGTTCCGTTAATACTCTGCTTCACACATACGAACTCACGCAGGAGGATCGCATGCAGAAAATATATCTGTCAGTAACGAATAATGATATGTTGCGCAGTGCTCTAGCTCACGTGAATGCAAAGAAAGAAACATTTTGGAAGCAAACGAAATCAAATCTAGGATTAATTCTAGTTTCTCCCTTGAGATCCTGGAATGTGATTGCTGGAGGAGGAGAGCACATTTCACTAAAAACGGAAAAACGACAGAACAGATAAGTATCTTGTCTGTAAGTGCAATCTGAGACAGCACCGATCTCGAAGCTGCAAAGCTCCAAGCCACCGAGTTGCCAACTCACACAGAGAGAAAAGTGAATTCATCTTCTCGTGTAATACTCTTCATAAGAATGACATTCTTCTGCAAAATCGTGTCGTCTGCTGAGGTTAACCCACATGAAAAAGTTAGTAGATACATTACATGCGGTTCGTTTTTGCAGCATGAAACATTCTTTTACCTCACAGGCAAAGGCAACACAATGCGCCATTTGACTCCACTGCGCTCTTCATTTTCTCGTTTCGAACGGACAGCGTGGCAGGGCGATGGCGATGGATGAAAAGCAAAGCCTACTATTACAAATACGGCATGAAATCCTCGAACAAGGTGCCACCATTTTACTCTTATAAAGATGAGTCGGGATGCGCTCCCTGCCTTAATGGGCGTTGGTGAAGTAGAAAAGTTGAAACGCACCAGAAACCAAAATGAACATTATGATAATCTTGCAAACTATCACATAAGTCGGGCTAAATCTCACGGGAATTTAACAGAAGAATAAAATTGAAAATAGCTCGAGATAAAACACGTTCTGCACATGTAATATTTTATTGATATTTTATGACTTCGTGTACGAGGCGTTAGACACACTTTTAGTGTTGTGTAATAAAAACTCTGTATAAAATGTTAAGTGAAGACTGAGAAATTATCTTTGGTACTGTGTAGACTGCTAGCTAAATTTGAATAATGATAATAGATTATGCTTTAGGAAATACACGAATGAGCTTTGCTTCTGATTTTATAAGCTTTGAACGTTTAAGTCAATGAAAATCGGTGTTAACTCAGGGACTGTGAAGTTTATTCCCGATAGTTTATGACACAGCGCACCACTCGTTATTAAGTTCGTATCACGCAATTTATCGAGAATTGAGAGAGGCTTTAACATTAAAAGACTTTTGAAAATAATTTTACTCACCTTTAATACGGTTGGCTAATCACGGTCGTTATCAGACTTGGGAGTTGGAGCGGATCGTCGTCCAATCGTCGTTTCAAAAATTCAAACTACTAATATTCACTTCAATAGTATCAAAGATAATCCTGTATTCAAATAGAAGATTGAAATGAAAATGATTTGTAAAATTTAATTATTGAAACTATTTTTGAACCTATTTATTCAACTAACTAATAAAGGTTTTGAATAAGAATGATAATTCGACTTTCTTGGAGTTCTGATAGTAAGAGTAACTCTTGCAGTCCACCAAGCACTACAAGGATAAAGTGCAAATGACGAATGATGAAGTCTCGAATTCAACTACTTACCACTCCTTTAGAGTTCCATCTTCCTTGACCGTCTTCCAATTCGATTTAAACTAACATACGTTTAGTGCAAATAAGTACACAGTAGTTTAACCGATTTTAAACTCCTATCTTTGGCAGAGAGTAAAACAGGGAGTAAGTAATGTTGCGAAACAACTACAGCAATACTCGTGTTTGCATCATCATTTAATTTTAATAGACATGTGGAGTTTACAGTTCGTTGTTTAATATTAAGTACGTTAGGGGTATTTATAAAAAGCATGTATAAGCTGGTCACATAAAATTATTTGAAAGTACAACAACCAGGACAAAGTACTCTTATATTTTTCGATTGGACAGAGTAGGGGTTTCTAACACTTTCTTTTAGGCGACAAAATATCAGGGCCAGTTATTATTGTCATTATCGTAAAATGTAATCCTATACATGAGTGAATAAAGTCATTTTTGCTGACTTCAGCAGTGCCACTTGGAACATTATTGGTTGCTGCAAATTAAAATGGTTTTATAAACATGACTTATTACAGACTTCTTCCATACTCCTCTGTTGCATATTCCATGTTGAATTTTTGTAACTACGACTTGAATAAAGTAACTAAAAGTAAGAGGTACATCACATCAACAATTTTAATATTTTTTCACATTAGACATGAGCTACGATCTTTTAGCCCTTCTTGGAGAGACGATAAATGTACTTACCAAAATAATTGCTTTTTGCAGTCGCACATAAAAATGAAAAACACGTAGTATGATATGATTAAACGATGATTTTATGACCAAAAAGATTGTTCTATTTCAAGAGTCATCAAACACGCATCTGTCCGCTACCATCAATGACTTCATTCCACTAGTGAGAATATTAACTTTACGCCATGTTCGCCACTTTTGTTTATTTTTATGGTCCGATATGCCGATTCGTGTCTCAATCTAGAAGAAACTCACAAAGGAACCTCTCAACATCGGCTACCACTACCAGTAATGGTAAAAAGTTTTTACTAAAAACGTTTTGTTCATTTGCTCTTTCGTATAGGGTAAAATTAAAAACTGAAATTCTATATGCTGGAATGCTGCAAATGGATGACCATTTCTTTGTGGATGTCATTATTATCGGCTAGATATTAAATTCGTTGGACTTTGAAAATATGATATGTAGATCGTACATATCAGTATATTCGGCATCGGTATTATGGAAATTCCAGAATGGTTTCGAATCATTTGTGTGCAATACATAGGAAACCCTTTGATCCACATTGACATAATTATTTAGAGATTACAAGAATATGCAAACGATGTTTTGAGCTTTCTGCCCGTTTCCAGTTTTTGGATATTATTGTACATTGATCCTGTGGAGTTTTCGACGATTGATTTGCATGTTATTTTTTTCATGTTAAACGCACTGTGATATCACGTCGCCCGTCACCGAGGTTCAAATTTAATATTATTAAAATGCTGTCCAACTGAGGTGTTTTCCTTTGACAGCAAAGCAACAGCAATTATTATGAAAAATCGGAGATGTGCTCACAGCTTCTTTTTCCAATTATTTCATGCTGTATTAGGAGATGCATTACATAACTGTATTTCTATTTTATTCTGGTTATTTGAAGGAAATGCCTATGTACACATTCATTTTTGCTGACGCTTAAAATATAACCGAGTTGAGATTTACATCGAGGCAAAACTCACTCTGTGAAACTCGAGTTATTGTATTGTACATGGATGGAAATAGAAGAATCGGGTTGAAATATGATACATATATGAAACGTGATGAAATATGTCTTAC
Source organism: Cyphoderus albinus (assembly GCA_021029165.1). Lineage (NCBI taxonomy): Eukaryota > Metazoa > Arthropoda > Collembola > Entomobryomorpha > Paronellidae > Cyphoderus > Cyphoderus albinus. The sequence continues at coordinate 20,896 of VYYJ01000238.1, forward strand.
TCTGAGAATATAATAAATTAGTATGTACTCGAGTGTCACTTGTGGCCGTGGTAAGAAATGCATACGGTAAACTGTAAAATATCCAACTGCGTTGTTGTATTATCGTTCATTTTCATTCTATTACAAACATCTGCAACTTCAACACATCACGCTTCCTACAGGAGGTTACACAAAAATAGTATCCATTAATTTCAGTTTTCCTGAATGTAATGGAATATCAATCAAAATTGATGATTCAAAGTTAATAGCGTCTCTGTCAATCTATAAAAATGCTGCCATATCCCTTGAACTCTTTAATAATATTACTCGACAGCAAAGCGCTAGGACAGACCGAAAAAATCGATGGAAATGAAAAATAAAGAGAAATTGCTTTTAACAATGAACCGAAAGCTCAATTTTTTAACGTTAAGTTATTCATTTAACTATCAGTGATAGTACATGAGTCATGCTTTGCCGGCGAGTTGCAAATGGTCACTTCAGGTACACTTTTTCGTATTCGTTCATATGTGTCACTGTCATACACATGGCTTTATTTTAAACGAAGGACGGTTTCCTCCTCGTCCAGGTAGCGATATAATGCGGAGAAAGAAAATCATCCTGGTGGTATGATTATCCGACGATTGTGTGCAGGTTGTTACAAGCTCTTTTTCCTTGTAAAAACCATAACAATGGGATTACAGAGGTGTTCACAAGAGGTTTCCAAGATGACGAACGGCCGTCTCCCCTAATTCCCACTTTTGTCTATTTTCTCTTGTTCCTTTTGAATCTTCACTGCAGCATAAAAATACGCCATAATAAAAGTAAAATGACTGCTTGGTCATGGTAGTTCTCGAAGGACGAGAAGCATTGTTCTCAATACACACGCAAGCAAAACTTGCAATTTGCTCGAGTAGTTTGAGTATCTATCATGTTGCTGGGGTATTTCGACAAATGCATTCATTCTGTGAGTCAAAATTATGAGTTATTTTTTGAACAGCCTTTACTTTTATAACTGTTTTCCCTCCACCTGAGTTGGTCGTTAAGACTACTTAAATTCAATGAAAGGGAAAAAGATTGCCTTTGTAACGTACTAGAGACAAAAAAGTTCTGTTCAAGTTATCTTTCACACGATCCCTTTTTGAGTTGTTAACGACTGGAAAGTGTTGCTAAATGCGTGGCTAAAATTGGTTGTTCTAGATTATGGGACGAATGTAGAAGAGTATCAGTAGCGGTAGTTGAATAAGGCAACAACGATGTGCGGTAGACGTTCCTAATCCTTTGTCGTAAATTCGACACCAATAAAATTTCACGCTTTAGCGATCGGATGTTAGATCAGTCTCAAGTCTCAAACGCAATGCATTGTAAAGCAGAGGAATTTGTGTTTGATGGCCAAATCATTCGTTCCTTCCCTTATCAAAAGCATGAAGTCAGTGACATATTATGACCTGATTGGAATCCCGATAGCCTTTGATTTTTCTTTTTGTTACGGCAGGATTGATTCGGAACTCTATAACGACAGCAGCCAATTTAACAGCTTCTTTACCACCACAAATCATTCATGTTTCGCGAAAAAGCAATACAACGAAACAAAGTTTGCGGCAGCATGTTTTCGGTTTCACTTGCCTCTCTTCTTTCATTTCATACAATCTATCGAGTTATGAACAAGTGGAAATGAAATCACAAGCACAAAGTGTTTCTAAACAGCAGCGGTATTTCGGAATTTCGGAGAGTATTCATTTCGTTTCAGTCCTCCCGACGTACATATCAGAATTGCAATAATTTAATTTTGAGGAAATGAAAATTTGTTATCCTTTCGTAATATGGTTTTGGAAACCTCGAATAACAGTCGCATCTTAAAATATTTGATTATCATAAATAAGCAAATGTGAAAACTAATTTCAGCCATTTCCCCAATACGCATAAGACATGTGAAAGCAGAGAAAAATGAATTGTTGTGTTTCCACTCGATCCGCTCCGCAGTGAACTTGAATAATATTTGAAATCCAATTTCAAATACAAATTTAAATTTGGATTTTCTGGAATTGCAGCAAAACTTACAATTTACTGCAATAACATATCTTCAAATAAATCAGTTGATAGAGAAATACCGCGGAACTCAACTGCGTGCTTTCAATTTGGTTGAATCGGATTAGACGTCGAAATAGAAAGGATCCGCGGAATCTGCTGTTTTGTTTGTCACAACTTGTTTGTTTATTCTACTTTATAACTATGTTTTATAAAAACCGATACTTTATTCTCGACGTTGCTGTAAGCTTTTCCCACCTTTTGGTATCCGTAAGACGTTTTATACTTTTATGAGTTATTTTTATGTTTTCCTTTTCCAGAAATAAGATGTTCGCCTCGTATTGGTATGTTGGGATGTGTGGAACGGTTTTCCACTGTCTCCTTCGACAAAACTTGGGAAAGTATAAAATCTCCAAAGTGGCAAGAACATTATTGTGAGGAAGACACTTGTGTTTTGGAAATAGAGAATGAGGAAAAGTTTTCGTCTACTCTTTTATACGACTTTTTTAGACATTTCGGATTCTTCACTTGTACAGTTGCCATCTTGAACGCGTTGCGGAAAGTTGGAAAGCAAGAAATAAGTCGCTTTTTTGAAAAGCGCCAGGGAAGAGCAGATATACAGTAAGGACGAGTAACAAAGTTTAAAAGAGAAAGTTGGTTCGTCTGTGAGGAGATATCTTATATCCCTTTTCCCTTTCAAGGGCATATCATATCATAAGCTCTCAAATATCACCTTGCCTGATTTTAGTTGATACTTTTAGTACGCTTTCTACCATTTCTCCCTCACATAGTAGTTAGCCGGGAAAGAGAGTTGGAGAGGGAAAAAATTAAAGCCAAATGGAGGAAAGAAATTCAACTTAAATAGATTGAGTGTATATATAAAAATACGACAGCTCTGTTTGGTAAAGCTGAATACTTTCACAAATTCACCCTCGATTTAACGGACAGAATATATTAATATATGCAGATGTATATTTCTGTGGAAACCTTCCATAAGATTATAGCTCGTTGCGATGTATAAAAAGTAAAGGAATGAATCTCGGGGATTACGATGCGCATCCTTTTTGTCGTAGTTGACTTAGTCTTTGTACTTTTTTTAGATTGGACTGGGATTACTATGGGAATATCATAGCCTCGTTATATAAAAACGCATGTAGGCACGTGTGTGTCTCACAATTGAGTTATTACTCCTGAAACACCCGAAATTAAAAACGGAGAGTGAATTTTTACGTACTTTTACCTCCTGAGTTCGAAAATGGCAATTATTTTCCCCAGTGCTTCTCCACCAATAAACCACATTAATCACAATGCTTATACATTAACGTTAGTATAATGTGTTTAAGTTTTTATCATCAGATCTTGGATCCACAATCGCTTATGAAAGTAATGGTGACTACCTATGAGTAGAATAACAGTAACTCATGTAAAACCTGCACATTTGGAGAATTTTCTTGCAAAATTTTAATCTCTTATTCTTTGAATAAATGAAATATCCTTTTATGTTGTAAAAACGAGAAATTAAAATGAAATGTAGTGATGAGTAAAAAATACACATTTTATACTACTGTTACTGTGGATGAATATCCATCATAGTGAACATAGTGGCCCAGCATCCCAGTATTCGGGAAAATAATGGTCATTTTCAAGCTCAGGAGGTAAAATCACGTATAAATTCACTCTCCGTTTTTGATTTCGGGTGTTTCACGTCTAGTAGCTCAATTGTCAGTTTTCACCGTGGCCAAATGGAAATCGCTAAGGAGTGTCTGGGTGATAACGATAGTGGTAGTGCTAAATTGTTGGATTTAAACATAGAACAAACCCAAGTATGGCGTATGAAAATGACGCTAAGAAGCAAAAGAAGGAAATAATAAAAGTATACATGTGTTATGTTTCCGCATGGTGTTCATATGTTCAGATGTATCATACCACTAGTATTTCAGTAAAATAGAGAGAGAGAGAGAGAGGTAGAAAAATTCCGAGTCCGGACTTGATCAGAATATTAATAATGGTAAAACGGCTCTCACACACATAAAAAAGACACCAACGAATGATGTCCTTTGTCACTGTGAGCTCCTAACAATAATAGCAGCGTTGCGAATGCCATCCCTACATGTCATGATGATCTCGCTTTCTCCTTTTCACGCTGCGTCCCAAACGAATAAGTAGGAAAAGTCTTGGCAATAATATGCTCTCTATTTGTCTCCAGGACAATTTCCTTGAAACATGGAAAGATCTGCTTTTCTTTGAAGAATTACCACCTTCTTACGTGTTATTCCGATTATGGCTTGTTTCAAAGGGATGCAAATGGACTTTTACACCAATGGTCGAATTTTTGCGCTTATTCAGTTAGTATGGAAGTCGGAAGCACTGTGAACAAAAACAAGAATTAAACATGCCTTGAAAAGTATTTTAGGCAAGTAATTTTAAGTAGGTTATCGCTCCCATCATTTGATTGCCTCTTTGTGTTTTTAGGGTAGTGGGGTTGAAGCAGTAGGGCACTGGAAGATATTTCATTTGAACGCAGGACTTCAATAAGATAAAGAGTCTGGAGTTCAAGAACAAAACCGTACGTTTCTAAGGACTGTCGATATTATCCTTATCAATACCCTACAGTTACCCCCATAATGCTAATGCTTACAGTCATTTTCTTCGAGCTTGTTTCAAAAAATGTAATTCAGAGTCAAGGAGAGGAACTCAATTGCGATTCCTCGACGTTCACAATGACGCCTTTCCTTTCTCTAAATATTCAAAAGAACTGGGACTTGGGACGTCTTTTCTATAAGTGATACCTTGCGGAAGTTTTATACATTTTTGTCTCTCATCTCTAGCACAGCAAACGCTTGAGAAACGCACGAAATTAATGCAAAGGGTTGACACTCGACATTGGAGAAATCTAAATCTAAAAATAAAGTGTGTGGAGGGATTCCCTCTGACATTTCTATTGAGCCTTGGCTGGCTTTTAAGTAGAATATATTTCGAAGTAAAATTATGATTTTATTCACGATTTTTCTGTGACAATGTTAGCAATACTTTCATTTAAAAATTGTATTTCTTATTTTGAGACTGAGGCGAAAAAATTAAAAAATTACGTTTCACTACGGGCTCACAGCATAAAATGATATTACTATCCCAAGGTAACAGATAACGTTGAATTAAGAGTACGATGTTCAACTCTTCATTCATGATCGACCAGGCTGCCAGTCTCGTTAGTGTAATGTTACGTTATTACTTTAATGTACTTTAGACTCGGAGAAATACATTTTCGCAAATTCCTCTTCCAAGCGATAAGAAACAAACTTTTTCGTCACTCACAATTTCCTTTTAATCTAAAAACTTTCTTTTAACGAAATATTTCCAAGCGTGGGAGCTACTAATTTACACGAATCGTAATTGTGAGGTGTATATGTAGTTTAATAAAGTTCAGACAGACGTAATAATGAGTCCTCAACCACTCTTACACTTACTTTCTCTGTATTACCTTTAAAAATTAATGGACTGGTTATAGTATCTCGACTACATTATGTACCTGTATAGCAAAGCAAATAACATGGAAACAAAAGTAATTTGTCCTGTATTTGGCATCACGTTAATCTTCGTACTCCATGAGCTCTTTGTAACTACAAGAAACCTTTCAAAAGTGAACCTTGAGTGAATGTATAGTGTAATAACACCAATGTTAGACATTTAGTAATAAGTAATAATTCCAAGGCCAGGAAACTGGAAAGCTTCAAAATAAGCATACCATAAGAAGTAAAATGCTAACGTGCGTCACATTCGTTTTTGTGTATGCTTTATAACTAACGAATTTTGTCAGGAAATTTTTGTTGGAAAACGAATTTGAATAGTTTATCGATGTACGGTCATTTGTAACATGGGAAATACAGGGTCTTTCATAAAGATCGATACATCATTTTTATGTACCCTTATGTAAGTGTCCATGGTAATGTACACTTACACTTAAGTACATTTTAAATACACATGCTAACAACTTTAAAGTTGGATTCAGGTTAGGTCTAACCACTTATATTCCATTTAAAACGATGTGGAATGGTACGGGTCAAGTTCGGATTGGTTCTAAGTTGGTTAGGTTCAATAACCACTGCAAAAACATTCACAAAATACATATGTAGCCTGGTTTCACAGAAGTTACAAATGGTACAATTTTTCCTCATTTGCAGTCGCCCAAAAAATTGCAGACTCCTATTCCCAAAAGCGAAGCGTTTGGCTGTTAACTTGTAATATTATATTGCCAAAAAAGATCTTCCTAGAAGCAAGTGCTGTAAATAAAAGAAACAGTCTTTGTGTTTTGTCTCTCTTCTCGTACTCGACTTTGCTCGTACTTTTATACATTTCAGGTTTAGGTAGAAAACGAAAATGTTTGTTATTTTGTTTTCTTGGTCTCGTAACTTCCATTTTTCTGTTTGGTCTGAGAAGGCGTTAGTCATAAACTGATTTGTGTGGGCATATTCGAATACCCTGTCAAGACAGATAATCACCATAATGTGAAATATAAAGTAAGCTAGAGCTCCCTTGGCAGTGGTTTCTTATATCATAGTTATGGAATAAGGGATTCTTTCCTTCGCTGTCCGCCACAAACAAAACAGCGGAGTGTACGTAAAGCCATTACGAACACTTTCTTCCTTTTCACATATATCAAGTGCATGCATGTATGCATTGTCGTAGGAACCATAAACTTAATGTGCTTCTGCACGTTACATATATTTTTTGCTTCTTTCCGCCAGAAAATAAAAATGTGTTACACTTTCTCATGTGTTTTATTTCTGGTTGTGTTGTTAAACGAAATGTAGTGGTGGTGGTAATGTGAAATGTAAAAGGCGTCAAATAAATATGAAGATACAATGTACAGTGCATGTGACGATTATGTTTATATACCTAAATAACTAGAATACGGAACTGAAAGAAGGAATCCGTGATGATGGCGATGATCATGATGATGATGGCATAACGTGTGGCAAAAACCCAGTTCACCGTTTTCACCAAACACCTAAATAACATACCTAAAGTAAGCGTGGAAGGAGAACAAGCGACTATGGGAGCTCAACTTCAATACCCAGCCTCGACGACTTTCCACACGAGAGGCATACACATGGACAAGTGGGTGATGGAATTGAATGGCAGAAAGTAGTAATAGTAAATGGTTGTGTGACTACCAAGTGAGCCAGTGACAAGAAATAAAGCGTATAAAAGCAGTAGCCAGTAACAAGTTGAACAAAATGAACGTGTACATTTCCCTATAATAGGATTTTGTGTCTGTGAAACTTAAAGTCTTTTGCCGCTTTCTTGCATGCTTGCAATCAGATGTGTGTTTTGAGGAGTGAAGGAGTGTGCTCTGTTGCACGTAATCTCGCTATTACTGTATATTTCTCTTTTCTCATTCTTTTCCTTCCTGTTTCACGTGGAACCATGATAAAAATTGTGAAAGCACTTACATGACAAAAAGGATTGTGATGCTCAAACTGAAGAATAAAAGGTTTCCAGGGACCGCTGACGACGATGATGATGATAAGTCTATTTCACTGATTCTTTGGTTGCATATAAAACCCCAATGCCTTCGAAACACACCTATGCATCAAAATATGAAAAGCATGAAAGTTCTGCTATGGTCCTCTTGACACTCTCTTATTTCGTCCTACGTCTTCTTCCTTGTTCACGAGCTTCCAACTTTATCCCGTGTTATTCTTTTATTTCTGCTTCTTAAAATGACGATCCTGACGGCTTGCCCAAAATAAGTTCACACAAATAAATTCACGTATGGGTAAATACGTTCGTGCATGCAATGCGGGGAAAGTCTAACTACCATGATATTTTCCTTTCTCCGTCATCACTTCCCCTTTACTACTTTCTCGTAGCTCATGTGCTGTGCGTAACATAACAGTGGGAGAGTCACTTGGTAGAATTACGGCAGAGCATCGTTTTAAACCATAAGAGAAAGAAAGAACAAGAAAAATGAATAAAGAAAAGTAGATACCCAATAAAAGAAATTGATACTCTTTTGGGTTGTTCTTGTTGGTTGTTATCTTTGCAACCGTCGAACTGCACACAGCAGAGTGGTTATCTGAAGAAAAGAATCAAAAATGTCTCCCTGCTCTCTCCTCGTGTATATGATGGGTGTGCCGCAAACTGTATCTGTGCTTCACATGGAGGATAGATATGTTATTATTACTACCTTGGAAAAAAGGTCGCATTCTTAGCAGAATGTGTTGTTTTCTCCCTTGTAAGTTGCCAACTTGATATATAATAACGAACGAAGATAACATAAAACACGTGTGACTATCCTTGAAAATCGAAAGAGCAGAAGACAACAAGTCTTACCGAGCTACATAACAGTAAACACATACATTGCATATATCTCATTTTCACATATGCAGCTGCATCCGTTGTTTTTATCTTTTTTTTCTTTCTTCAGTTGCCAATAAGTACAATATTTTCAACTGACACTTTTGTTTGTACCATTCGTACCATCTGAGAACGGAGAAAGTGTTCTCTGAACATTCAAAAACTACATTCGTTTTTTTTCTTTTCCTTCATACGAAAGTGTAGAATATTATTTTATATTGAACGGAAGAGATACAGCCACATGTCTGTTATGACTGGACTAGCTTGTAGTAATGGTTTGAAATGTAAGAAAAGTGAGAAAAGCGGGATGGGGCATTTTGGGGGAGAATGCATAAAACATGGGCATTTGATGTAATGACATGCGTTTGGTTTACTTGTGGAAGAGAAAGGGCAAAAATGGATTCTCAAATGTTCGACGAAGAGAAAGACTGAGCATTCGGGAACAGATGTATGCACTGCTTCTGCTACATCTACCTTTCACACTCTCTCTTCATCTTTCTCTTTTCACAGAACTTACATGTGTGTTTGAATGAATTGTTGATGTGTTAGCTGCATGTACCACTTTGGGAGTTGTGTTCATTTTGGAAGGGAAAGAAAGAGATCGGGACATGATATGAAATTTGGTGACTTCAGTGAGATAGAAAAAGTTTCAGAGAGGGCACACATAAAATAATATGAAAGCTTAAGTATCCAGCAAAAAGGAAGCGTATCTTAGAAACGTGTGTTGGTCTGCCTGCAGAGTGTTTGTACAAAGATAGAGTTTATAAGAAAGCCAATGATTAGACATGTATTCATGGCATGATATGTTGAATGTTACATTACTGTAAAAAGGAAACATGCAATATGCCAAAGATCGATATCACAAAGGGTGAGATAGAGCTCTTGAAAACACTAGAACTAGAAGCAACAGAAGTACAGGAATAAGAGAGCAAAAGAAATGATTCTCCTACAGAGCAGGCTTCTAACAATATCCTCACTCACAGAGCATTACACTGCGGTCATATTTCCAGTCTATTTTCAACCAAAGGAAGGAGCAAGTTGATCAAATGAATTGGTAGAAATTTGCAAATTCATCATGCTGGTCACAGAAATGCATACGTTCAAAGCGTGATTGAAGACTGATGTAAAATATTCAACGAAACGAGTCGTTTGGTAGCAACGGAAATGTTTTCGGTGGTAAACGAGTGCTTTTGAAAATTTAACCTTTCCTCCAAGTCGGCGAGGTTGAGTTGAGGTCGCCACTTTTAAACAACCTTGGCAAGGGAGGCAGTTTTATATGTATTGTATTGAGCTTCTTTTGTTTGATTTTACCTTTTTACAAGTATTCCTCGCATAGTGATCTAGTTCAAACAGTAATATTTGCTGCCACAATCCGCAATATATTTATGTATTTAATTAAGTCTCTTCCACATTTCAACAATGGAAAATTATAGTGTGGCGAGTTTCAATGACCGCTAATATTCTATTGATTAAAGCTAAATGAATGAATTCTATTGAATCTTTCTCCCGTAATTGTGTAATTAATTCTTGTTGGAAATAAAAAGTAAACGAAAGTGTATAGTATATTAAGTATATTAAGTATATTAAACATTTCTTTCCTTTAGAGCTTTGAAAATACTTGTCTATCAAAAATATTATTTGATAAAAAAAAATATATATGATCTCAAATAAAGCTGTGAAAATGAACTAGAGGCACTACGGTGGAAAATATACTAACGACAACAAATTCAGTCAACTTTGTAAGAACCTAGATATACATGAAAAACTATTAAATTTAAAAGGATTTTTGCCACATGTTGCCACTGTGAAATGTGAAATTTATAACGTCAATGACAATATTTGATTATAAGGTACACCTGTAAACCGATTTGCGCAATATTCCAAATCAATTCCGCTTTTATTCAAATGGAATGCCTCTTTGTTTAAAAATGAACTCAGCCATAAAATAAATGCATTACACACTCCGTCGATGAAATTTTCAGTAGCTTTAGTGGGTTTTCCTACGAAGTATTTTCGATTTCAGGTTGCTTAATAAGAATTGGCAGAAATGGTGTCAATAATGTAAATGAGAGAGCAGTTGGTTTACTGAGAAGGAAGTTGTGAGAGCACATCTTTTCCTGCCTATATTCATTCACGTACAAGAGATGAGAATGAGGCCGGTCGTTATTGTGATTGGAAGGACCAAGCTGTCCGCCATTTATGGTTCCCTCGCTACAAACGACCCCTGCAATCGCTGTGAGGGAGAATGCAAATTCAGAGCGGTTTAACCTACCTTTTCACTACTTGATCAAGTGTCGTTGGCTGATTTGAGTATAAGAAATCTATGAAGAGGCAACTTTGCATTTCCTTTGAGAGAATACAAAAGTCAAGTCGGTATAGCTACACTTTTTCAACTCATATTGTTTAATTTTTTTAATAGCATTAAGCCTTGAAAGTATAAGTGTAGTATGAATGACTACATGCAATTTCACGGAGATAAAATAGATTCTCACAGTGAAAGTATGAAAAGGTCTATATTGCTGTCATCAAAGACATCCTTTAAACTAAGCTATTATTATGATTTTCTACATTATGTATGTCTTCTGCTCTTAATATTTAACGTAAACGACGCCACCCCGCGAAATTTATTACTTTTATTACCTTCTTTCCTCACTGATTATTACTGTTCGCTGATGGCACTGATTCGATGCGCATTGGAAGAGTATGTAATACATATTTTAGTAATTTGGCATCCTAACAACTTACCACACAAAGCGATGGAAGAAACAAAAACGGGACAGAGTTGACTCAAGTGCGCTGTCGTGTTTTCGGCCACTAACTTGATTGAAAGAATATCACAAGCTTTATTCACAGAATATCCACATCCAATGAAAACAGGAAAGCTGAGTGTAGTGGTAGCGTGGTACCAGGTAATTACCACTGATTGCACTAAAGACCCTAACAGCATTTTGATTTAAGGAAACGACTCAATCATCAGGGTAATAGTGTGCCACTTCATAGCTAAATTTCTTTACCGGCTTGCTAAATTTTTCATTTTAAAATATGACATTCTGATGAATTAATGAAATGTTTAGGGTACAAATTCCTTCACATGAGTGATAGGTAAATCAATTTCAACCAAATACTTGGAATTATAAAATTTAGTAGCACAAATAACTCTCCAATACAATTTTTTTGGCTAGTTATGAATAGTGACAGAGTTAGTCTTAAGCTATCATACTCTCCAATCAATATGTACAGCACAACTACTGCTGAATTCCTTTTCGTTCCACATGTGGGGCAAAGTGAACCCAACGTTGTCTGAATTCAATAAAATAAAGGGAATATGAAATATTTGCTTTGTTTCATTTTGGGAACCATAGCATAATTTAATTATTTCACTGATTAAATTCAAGTGACTAGGTTTACAATTACTTGTCTTTTGCTGGGTGAATATTTTCCAAACCGGGATGTAAACACAAGTGTTTTTATTCATGTATTGTAACAGAAATTAGTTAGCAAAAGTTATTTTCCAGCCTTCTTCAAAGACCACTATCAGTTGGCAGAGTTGTAAATGAAACCGATGAATTGTTCGAGTTCATTCCTAGACATGGTTTTCTTCTCATTTTAATGAAGTTGTCATCATCATGATTATCACTATCTTTTCAGCTTACTATGCTAGAGAAATATGTACCTAAAACATGTACGGTGAGTTCTATGCGAGGCAAAAATAGGACAAAGTTGCTAAACAAAGAAAATACAATAATTTTTGTAACAGCTTTTTATAAAATGGAAAAGGGGGTCTACTGGATTGTTGGATTCTGTCCAAAATAGAGTTGTGCGAGTCCTACTTTTTTTCTTTATGGAAAAAGCAGCGATCTAACTCAGGGCTCCTGGAGTCCAATATAAAAAAGTATAAATGTTCTGCTGAAAAAAAGTTGCTTCTTCGTGATTGTCGGATTAAAATATGTGCATCAGTATTTGTCACTGTTGTATCTTGAAAAAATCAGTTCCTAGCAGACAACAATTTTGTCCGACACTTTGCAACATTGTCCCTACTATGGAATGTAAAATGGAATACTATGCAATGTCTGTGCTTTTTGAACCGGCACAAATTGACAAAGTGAACGAAAGTGGTCCACTAACCGGAGACAAACTAATATAAACTCACAGCATGAAACCAGTTTGCAATGAAATGGGCAACAACAGTAATTATGGTCGGATACTTGATTTACGATCTATTCCAAATCTGTAGACTCATTAGAAAGAAACCAGAAACATCGCGTCATTTGTTAGCTAAAGTCAGCCAGAAGAAAGACATGGAAATTCTTCCTGAAAAACATCCGTTTCTCGGGGGACCCCATTGTAGTTCTCCCGTCCTTCCTCTTTCCTCCTTACTAATGCCTTTTGCTTCTAAGAATTTAAATAGCGTCTCCCCACGGCTCTTATCTAACGTCTGACATAGTTTATCTGCTAGCTCTTTAATGTACGCATCGTTTATCACTTCGGCTATTACAATGCATAGACGGTTTCATATTTCATTTTTACAGTTCATCGTCTACTTTTTGAAAGTGAAAGTGTTACTATAATGTTTATACGAAACAATTGATTTTAGATTATGAAGGCACAAATCCTCATTATAGAGTAATTCTCCCGGTTATACTAGTGTTTCTAAATTGTAAATGGATAATGAAAACAATTTTCTGTTTCTAGTCTCATTTTTGAAGAATATTGAATTCTGACAAAGCATTCCGCAAATTGTTTCCTCTCTCATTTTCAATTTTGTCACGGCCTGACGTTTTGCTTTACCGCATTCCTGTATCAAAATTGCCTCATGAGGTGGGGAGTTTGATTTGATGTTGAAAATGATATGCTTCAACGATACCTGCTCATTTATCTTTCCCTTGCGATTACAAATGAAATGTGCCCTACCCCAGCATGCGCTGGTGAATTCTTGTTGCTCTAGCATAAAAAATGGAACCGGCAAGCGGTAGTGGTGCAGTACAATTGGCTCAACGTACACTAAATTCCGTTAACTTTTCATTATTCTGAACCATGGTTAACATAACAAAGTTACTCATAATTTTCTCTTTGGTTTTTTTTCTTAGGGCAAGAGTGAAGAGCGGCCTCCGAATAATTGGGATAGAGCCGAACACGGACAAAATGTGGAACATCACAACTGACTTTAATCCAAGACGCACTCATGCAACGATTACAGCAGTGAGGAAATTCGATCCTCGTTTCCAAGATCCAAAAAGGTAACAATATTATCATGTGAAACTTATACAGCCTCCACACTTCACATGAATTCCCTTGTGCTCTGCATGTATACAGTTCTTCCTTAAGCAGCTGGCGTTTTTATCCTAACTGCGTCCAACAATGAGCAAACTTTAGACTCTGAACTAAAGCTCCAGTTCTGAACGGCTCTTCGTATTATGAACAATCTCCTGGAGAAAAAAGAACACGTACTCATGTGATGGAAAAGTGAAATGTGGAGAGACTGAATATGCAGCATACAAGTTTGTAATATATACCTACAGAATCGCGTTTTTCACTCCGGCCGCTTACTCATTTTCTCTCAGTCTCATCCTCTTTCTTCCCCTATCCAATTTGCATAATAACATTTTTGTTACTTCATTGTGCCGTCCTCTGCTTTTGCATGTAAGGAAGAAAGCTGAATGAGCAGAGCAGAAAAAGAAAAGTACGCGAAGAGGCACACAAATTTATTCAGTCACTACTCTCACTCCGTTACTCTCTCGCATGGTATAAGGAAGCTGAACCTCCGTAAATGATTTTTATTGTATTGTAAAACTATAGCATACAAGTATCAAAACAAATATTATTCCAACAGACGTTACGCTGGGAGGATGATGATGGCACACCGTGCTCACGAATTTTCTCCACTTTCTACGGCTGCTGAGTGCGTCGGTTCGTCGATTCAGATAGAGTAAAGCACACTCACATGCCCACTTTAGTTACTCGCTCCACTCGGACAGCAATCTTTTATAAAAAAGTATTAAAAGTACAGAGAGCATACAATTGCAGCAGGAGTCCTCTATAATATGGACGAAGACTCCCTGCTCCATTAACCCATAAATATACGGCTTCCATAAATTTACATTCATTTGAAAGAAATAATTTCCATTTATCTTTGCAAAGCAGCCCTGTACAACGCCATTCTGTTAGTCTGCGAAAGTAAATGAGAGAGTGCCGGCATAGCCACGACATAAACTTAGCAGCTCGCTCGTGGACAAATAAAAGTGAAACTGAAGCAGAGAGCAGTGAAAAGATCAGAAGTGTTCATCATCATCGCATGATGAGAACTCGCAGGGAGAAATGATTATGATTATAAATTTTAATGCAAGTGAAAAAGTGTATTAGGTTTGTACATGCTTTCTCCTCTATATTTTTGAAAGTAAACGAGAGCCAAGAAAGGACGATACGTCGAATATCAAGACGGTCTCGACGGTTGACACCGTTGTGTCATCATCGCTAGCATATTACACTTACTTTAATTTCATGCTAATGGTTTATGCTTGATTGTCAGTGCGGAAAATGTTAATGGAGGATTTTCTTTTTCACATTGGTTGCTTGCAATTTCGAATGGATTTTAGGGAAACGAAAATAAGCGAGCGTGGCGAGCGCTTTATAATGTTGCAACAGAAATATAAATCTGGTGAAAAGATGGATGCTTCATGGATGGTTGCTGTCACTTTACTGAAATATATTTTTACAAAAGATACTCCTCGAGTTATCCGTACTCAAGGAGCGAGTAATGTTGTGGTTATTTTCAACCAGTGGAGCCGCATCATTGCGGTAATTCAAATAACCAGCAGAGTTACATATCCTTCATTGTGAAATTGCAGGCAACCCAGATCTTCTAAATTTGACGATGACATGATAGTCTGTCCAATGTGGACAAAAATTCCAGTCTCTTGGAATCAGTTGAAAGCGTATATCTGTACATGCTCAACGCAGAACCCTTGTTCATCAAATCCTGTTTCGCTAACACCCGTTAATATTTAATTTGTTACAGCAGTGAAGCTGAAGAGGTGTTTAATTGGATACTGGAGGCTTCAGAGGAGGCTGGAGATGATTTGGACAGAGGGCGAGTCGTGTGGATACTTCGGTACGTCATTCAACCTTCAGCTGACCCAAGTTGGATGAAAAAGGATCCCTTCTCCAATTTTGGCGATGAGCGGCACAAACTCACCACCCGCTTGGAAATTCAAAAGGATGACATTCAAGCTGTTTTGCCCATTGCGAAGGTACTTTTACCCGAAAATAATATTACGCCTGATGGCAGTAATTTGAATGCAAATGCGACACAACTTACTGCCGTCTGCATCTGATGTGTGGGTTTTGCACTGTTTGCAAAGAAAGGATGAAATGTGGAGAAATCAATGAAATTCAAATTTCGCTTGTCACTTCTCTCCTTTCATAACATGAAATTTACGAAATAAAAACCTTCTCAGATATATTTTGCGACCATTGCATTGCGACTACAATTTATACATCGATTTTTCAGTTCACCGCAGTAAGTATTTCAAACCGACATTTTTCTGTATTCACATAATATACATTTTCTTCTCATTCTTTATTTCAGAGCTGGGAGGTGGTTAATGTGGCCGTTCTAAATGGGAAACAAGTTTCCAGGCCGATGAAGATTTTCATTGTCAGCCGCGCTGGTCAGGTAGCAGATGTTACACTACAAGCCTCATGTCGCTCTTTGGATGAAAGCGTACTCAAGGTATTAAACTACGACTATTTTCAAGTAGATAACCGTTTTTTTCTTCGCAAGAATCTCACAAAATAAATAATAAAAAATCCCCCAATGACGAATTTGTGTCTCCAATCTCAACACCATTTTGTATGTACCTTCTAATGGTGGTTGTCCAATAAATTAATCATTATGTGAATTGAAGTTAGTTTGATCGGAAAGAAAATTCTGGTGATCAATTAAAGTATTTCAAGAGCCCACATGATCTAAACTATGCAAAAAGACAAAATTGCCCACTCGATGTTTAAGCTGGCAAGCCATCAAAATGCATGTACCCTTTTGAAACAGAATATTGATACTTGTTTGAATTGGTTGTTAATTAGCGTTCAATTCGTCCGTCCGGGGCTTCTTTGATGATATGCTTGAGTTATCTGTGTAAAGCTTCATGCTTTGTGGAGCACTTCCAAAAGTACCTTTTCTGTCCACTTCTTTCCTTCAATTAGAGAGGCACTGTGATGGTAAAAGAATTTGTCTAGAAACTTTGAAATGGTATGGTAGCGTAACCTTCGTTTGTTAGACATAAGTGGAGAAGAAATTAATATATCTCACTAACTAGTAATGTTTTTCCTTAAGCCTTGATTTTCTTTTCGGTTGCAACTTGCAATTTGCCATGAGTACATGTCAACTTATTTCTTCTTTGACTGCTCGACTAAATTAAGTTGACGTTACCAATTTATTTCTACTTAACTTACGGTTTGTTGTGTATGTTTTCTTTCTAGGTATCTTCCTCCTGTACGTCAGTGTACGTGGATGGATCAGAAATTCGAGGCTCCACTAACGCCACGATAATTATAAAGTATGGAACTTACGAAGGTACTGCTGAGTTCACCGTCTGGATGCCTGAGTTTCCACTTGACATTCAGCTTTCCGATTCCAGGCTAAATCAAATCAAAGGATGGAGAGTTCCTAATGGACTTAGAGAGTACGTTTTTTTATTATTATGGCAAAACTAATCTTTGGTTTCTTCTTCAAATGCCTATTTGCGATTTCTGATTCGAACCAACAAATTTACTTCACAGCAGGAATCATTTTTCTGTACATTGGTTAGAAAAGTTAGTTTGAACATAAGTATCAAATTAAAAGGCACGCCACTCCTTTAATTTGCCAATATAAATAAAGTAATTAAAATGCCCTTATACATAGAAGAAAAGTTAACAAATGCGATAACTTATTACGTCGAGAAATAAAATTAATGAGGGTATAAAGTAATGCGTGTGGGCGGATAAATATGCACATTCCAGTAGAAATATATCACGAAATGAATCCATTGGCTGCATGCTGCATCATGATTTAAAGTGAACTCGTAGTGTGTGTGACACATGAAGGCAACATTGAATAGGATTTAAGGCAGTAGAAAGGACAATTTGTAAGGCAAACATTTTTTTGCAATAAAGGCTATCTGATTGTTGCTGAATGTGAGAGTAGAATACGGGGGTGTTTTGTGGCACAGGACCAAAAGGATGCAACAGCAATAAAAGTAAGCCTCCAGCCCTGGGAAAAAGAAATATGCAGTGAAAATATTATTTATTCGAGGAAAGTTAAAATATGTCGCGGCCATAAGGGCAGGGCAAGTGAAACAAAGGCACACTTTCCGGGTGATAGACAAGTAAGCGGGTATTTTTGCTTGCATTCCCTTTTATATTATTCCACAAATATCTTTTATATTATGGCAGGGTTAAGCTGAAAACATGAAGTTTCATTTGTGCTTTGCCAAAAAGCAGATTCCGATAGAACGGTGTATCCAAAGTTTACATTTTGAACATGTCTGCGGTATAGATTCTGCTGTGGTAGGATCCCTAGACTGGCCCTTGAACAAACTTTCGGGTTTGAGAATGATAAAACGGGTGGGTTACTCTCAGCACTGGAGACATTTTTATCCAGCAGAAATGAATGGAAACTCTGTGAAATGCATGTACAAGCGGGTGAATTTGTTCCCAAAGAGATATTTGATTCATGTCTGCCTTCAACGATAAAATATGATAAAATATTTGAATGTAGGAAATGTACAAACCTGTAAAAGTTGGATAAACAAAAAGAATCCTCCATTTTCCTGGCAGGTCTCAAGGCAAACGTGACGTGTCAGCTTTCTCCAAAGTGATGGATGTTCAAAATGATCATCCATCGAAGGATCAAGGACAGAATCAGCAGCAGCAGTCAACAAGAGGTACGCCAACCACAACAAACACCATGAGTACGTCATATGAACCGACAGTGTCTGACGGCGAGAAGTTGGTTGACGAAACTGGATGGAAAGAACATGAGGACATCCATCATGAGGAGAACGGTGGTGACGACACTGATCATATTGCTGATCATTTAGAAGAAACGGATCTCGAGGATACTGAATTAGAGGATAAGTTTCATTGTCGCCCGCGATATCAACACAGCAGAATTGACGTAAGCTTGACTTTCTCTTCTAACATCAATGTGAACAATGTAATTACTTTTTATTTAAAAAATAACAAAGTTAGCGTCACATGTCTCGGTTGAACATTGTAGTGGCATTTCGAGTGCCGCCTGTGTACTTTTCATACTGGAATGAAAACTGATTTGGTGGAAGAGTGAAAGTTGGAACTTGGAAATTATTTGTAAAATATAATGCTCAAGTTTGTTGAGGCAAGTTACCTCAGTTTTTTTTTCTTTTTCCTTTTCCTTTCCCTTTGTAGTGATTCTACAAACAAAGTAATGTAATTGGTATTATAAGGGGTACGCTGCCTTTGTACTTCGTAGTCATATGTAGTAGGCAGCTTTTTATTAGACGAGTGCCTTCTTGTCCCACGTCTTGACAAACTTTGTTTCTTTTTATACCGACTACCATAAAAGGAAAGTGGAAAGTAAAGAAAATTTTTAGTGCCACTCACTCGCAGTCGGAATGACTGTGGCGGCAGAATTATGACGACAACTTCGCCAAGTGAAACAAAATGTTTATCATCAAACTTCTCTTGCCTACGTAATGTATGTTTGCACAGCAGGAACATTCATCGTTGTTGCACCGTGTTTCTGATATATATTTCCCTATTGATACTATCATTATTGAACACTTTTATCGCTTTGCGAAATATTATTTTTATTGGGATCGCTCTTTCAACTTGTACTTGGAAGTCGTCGAGCACAGTTAGACACATTTCCTGCGACAAGAAGCAAAAATAAATTAATTCACGAAGAATGCTTTTACTACATTCTTCATTTTTCAATATTCTAGGGATAGAATGGAATTGTTGCTTACTCGCCCATTTCGATGTTGCAAAAAATCAGAGCAAAGTGAAATTGGCCTTTTTAAACTTGCAAATTCATTACCTACAAGATACGTTTTAATTGCATATAAATTGTTATGGAGAACTTATCATGACAAGTTTTGCTTCTCGAGTTGAATAGATTATTATTATTATTTAGTAAACTTTGTACCAAAGAATTCGTTACACATCAATAACAAGAAAATAGATGTTCGGGTAACAGCGTTTGCCGATATTTGATTTGCAACAAGTTCAATGCGTTTGCTTCCCTTTCGTTCCGCTGTTGTCGTTAAGCGGCATATGACTCGAGAGAGTAAAAAGGGTTACGCGTAGTTTGCTACATGTCAAAGGGTTAATGATGAATTCATGAATTTCTTAGAACTTGTACTACATAACTTCATTCATTGGATACACGTTGAACCACTTGAACCTTTCCGGGAAACTGAAGTGGCAAAGTTTGATTTTCTTTTGGTTTCTTCAAAATGGGAGTTCAATACCATTTGGTCCTGGAATATCATTTATTTTATCTGTGCAGAGATGGATTAGTGTATAGATATAATATGTACCGTGATGGCGATAGATGTGTTATGCTGCTGATTATGTATGGAAATGGTTCCATGGGACGCAAGATAACTACTTTTCTCTTTCTACGATTTATGTGAGTCGAACAAGTAACTGGAAATGTGGTTTTAGCTGAAACGAGTTATGCATCTAGACGATCACATTTAACGCGCCGAACAAAGTGAGAACATACGTAGGAAATAACGTGTCATGCAATTTTAGATGACAGTATATACACACGTTGTAACTGCAACTTCCCTGTGTGGTCGTTACAGTTATGATTCTTATGGAAATGGGTGAATGGTAGAAAAAAATTAAAATTTCATACATGGAATTTTGGTATGACATACGAATTTTTGAAACATATTCCGTAGTACAGATGTTATAATAATGGGATGAGTTGGTGAATTGCATTCAGTGGTACAAGGGACAGCAAATATTTTAAAGTTGTGTGAGTGTGTGTGATAAAGAAGGCTGTGGAGGAGTAGGAGGGGAATCGATAAAATATATTACTCGTGCATTATGTAGTAGAAGTCGTAGTTGTTGTTCCTTTTCCGCTGTAATAAGAATGAATATATATGAGGAGGAAACTATCAGGACGAGTTGTGTCGAGCCGGTCGTAATCATCATCACAGGCACAGAAGTAGTGGCACACACACACACAGCACACACCATGAAATACACACAGACGTGCCTGTACACTACATTAAATATGGTCCCTGTACAATTTCAAGCCGTCTTAGAGTTGAAAATCTCCAGTGGAAATTGTACGTGACAAGAAGAGGAAATGATTGGAAATGTATGAAAAAGGGAGAATGCCAAAGTGGATTCGCAGAGTGAATTCTTATACTCCTACACTCTCTGCTGGAATGCGCTCGTTCGTTCCTTCGAATTGCTTCGCTCTTCTCCAGAACAAGAAGATGCAGAAAAAAGAAGGCAAAATCATGTTTGAATTCAGATTGCTGTCTGTTTCCCTCAGACACTTTCTCAGGCTCCTTTCCCTTCATTTTTCTTATTTAAACGTAGGACACTACATTTATGCGGCCAGCCAACACGCCTGAAAGCTGTACAATATTCAACGGTGGGTGAACATCGTTGAAAGTTAAAGCCCAATCGTACATTTGGCGAAACTGGCAAGCGACCCGCTATCATTTAACATAACGACGAATGAAATGTCTACGGCAACGCTGTTCACTTGAACCAAAGCAAATTGACATTAATTGCGACTTACTTACAACGCAAGGGTTATACGCTTCTAATATAGCGACACCAGAGCTTCAAAACGAGCCAACTGAAACACTTTTCCACCAGTCAGTTGTATTTGACAAATTGACAACCAACAACAACATGTAAAGTAAAATTGACATTTTAAGTTGTTTTAAATTCGACAAATGGATTATGATGACTAAAAATTACACAATCATAAGATTAAAATATGTAACTTATAAAAATTATATCCATCACGTTCAAAGTATGATTGGCATTAGCGGATTGAACGCATTTACAATGAATTCATATTATGGTGGTTTTATCGGTTTGAAACAAGTCGATTCCAGCACACGAATAAAGGTCGCATCATGAGTTATTTATTTTCCACAGTTTCATTCTCTTGGAAATCCAGTTTATATATAATGGAGCAGCGTCACATTTTCTAATACAAATATTCAATCTTACTTCAGTTCCAGTCTTCTCCTATCTAAAATATTATACGACATGGGATTAAAATGAAAAAGTATAACGCCTGCTTCCACTGACGGTCTTTTGATTGATATGCTCCTTTATAGGTGTACGCTCGATTCTTGGCCCAAGATCACGACTCTGGTCGAACATCTTACTTTATTTCAAGAAAAACTTACCTGAAAGTAACGGATTTGATATCAGACTATCTACGTGTGTCAGATACACAAGTGGCTGTGATCAAAGGTGCTTCTTCTCCTGCCGTTCAAGGGACTGGCTCTGGAAGGACAGAAGTTCAAGTAAGTCTCCTGTGATTTTTTTTCTTCTTGTCTTCCCAAACTCTAACTCAATGAACCAAACCGACGTACACATGTCATGTCGTTGAAGCAAGTGAGTACACGTCGACCCAGGAATTTGCTCCCCTACCCCAGTACAAAGCAAACGAACACACGCAGTTTAACTGGAAAAGTTCGACAAGCGAAACAAAACAGGATGACCGTACATAAATCATGCATTAAATGCTTTCTCAATTTTTATTTTTACAACTAAAAGGGAACTGCAGACAGCAGTTTTTCTGATTTAAACTTTACTTTCTTGGCATCACGTAAGTCGCTTTCCTTTTCATGTGGGTTATTTTTTATTGTCTCTTTAAATTCTACGATCGATTGGAATTCTCAGAATTCCCTGTGTGCCCATATTTGGTATTAAATTGCCAAGAGCTGATGCTGCTGCTGCTGTAGTCGCTTTTCAGAGAGTGACATGGGTATAATGGAGGTAGATTGATAGTTTAAGTCGACAATAATCGTGCTGCAGATGATGTGCTACCGCGCTTTCTTCTTTGTAACTGCGTCCTAGTACTAAAATACAAGTTCTTATGTTACCTGATAACTTTAAGTAGGTAAGCCTTTAATAAGATCAATCATCAAGCAAATGCGGAAAGAATTAATGTCTGTAGGAAATTTTAACTACCGTCATGTTGTATCATATAAGATTGAACATTGGAACAATTGCTGCAGCTGTACTTAGTAGTTGGCAAGCTGGATAAAGTAAAGGCGTAATGCTATTAGGCACTTATTATATGATATTGATATTGGTATCGGAGTAATCGCAATATCGTAATTTCCTGCAAGCAGTCTCACAGTCATTGTTAAAGAAGAGATTATCAATAGGACAGGCATCAAAGAAAGGAGAAAGAGATAAAAGAGGAGCAGGAGAAAGGGAAAAGAAAATAATATCATTTGGTGCGGTGCGCATTGTAAGCATAAATTGACTAAAAATGAAAGAAACTCGGAGAAAGCAGCTTTGAGTGTGGTAGTACGGTCACGTTCGTTCTTAAAAAGCAGCACAATTCTGTGCACAAGGCCGAAAAAACACTGCCGCATTCGCTGAGGCGCCTCTCCAATGTTCTAGCATTGTTGCCTTTCAAGCAATAGATCCGGGTTCGATTCCCGGCCAACGCAATAATTTTTGCTTCTTTTTATGTAAAAAAACAAACTTTTTTGCGCTTTTGATTATCACCCAACCGTTAATTACAACTGCAAACATCTTTGTATACTATTAGCAGATGTTTGCAATTTGAATAAAAAATTAAAGCTTTTCCACTTTGATGTGGAAAGAGTTTCAAGAGTAAATATGGAAATTAGATTTGAAAATAAAACGGACGCAGTTGTTTTCGACGAAGATAAATATTTTAGAGGAATGCGAAGGAAAGTACAGGTCCTCAGTTAAGACGCGATTGAGACTCCGGACAGACACAGACGTCGTTCTAATTGCAAGTGGTAGGGAGTAAAAATCCGAGAATCAACTGGAAGGGAAAGATAATCAATGTGAAAGCATTATTTTACGACTTCCGACAGACAATGCGGATTTTGTTTCGACTCCGTGACTTTCAATACAGTCCTATTTCCAGACACTCAGTTTGGCATTTTATTTATTGTTTGTTCTGCAGGTGGTATCGCCTGTCACTGGACGTGTTCTGGGCACAAGGGAAGTTCGGGTTGTCAACGAGAAAGTCTCGCTGCTTGCCATGAAGGTTCAAGTGATCTCAGGTGTTCAACTTTCGCTCTTCCCTGACACGGACTCGGATAATGAATTTGTAGCAGAGACAGCAATCAGTTCGAAGCTGTCTGCCAAATACCAGGTAAAGCTTTTGTGTTTGCATCATTCACCTCCATTTATTTCCATGACTTGGTCAAAATTATAGATATCCGGAAAAGAGAAAACAACTTTCTCCAGTGTGCGTATGCATGAGGTGTTTAAGCGTATACAGGAAAAAGTAACTCGGTTACATTGAGATCGTCGTGAATGACTTTTGTTACTTTACTTATTTGCTTACATCAGGAGGCACTTCTCGACATCAGTCTTCGTTTCTCGGATGGGTCGTGGGTGAAACTTGATGAAATTGAAAGAGACAATTACGTTTTAGCAGTGGGTAGTCTTGAGCCGACAGTTGTGGAGTTGCCACCGATCCAGAACTCGAAGTATCCTCGTATTATAGCAGTTAGCGAGGGAAGTGGACCCATTATGAGGTAAAATTAAATGGTTTTTCTTGTTTTCTCGCTTTTTCACTCTCGCTTTCACAATATTACTCTGATGGAAGGGTGGTGGTGGATAGAGTTGAGATGACTTCGAATAGTCCACTCTCGTGTGTGTTGCTGCTGATGTCACGATGACATTTTACTTATTCGCTTATTTTTTACTGTTTTTCTTTCTGGTTTCAGAGTATCTCTTGAGCTGAGCGATCAATGCCACCGACAAAACTCTGTTCCATTAGCAATGTCTGTGGCTCAAGTAGAAGTGAACTTTACGACTGGCACAAGTCGGTCTGAATTTACTCAGAACGACAGTAACTTGGGTGCAGCGAACACTAAGCACTCCTTTAGGAAAACGGGTCGTGGAAACAAAGAAAGGAACGGAAGTGGGAAAAAAGACCTCTCCGCGATGTCTAGTGTTTTCAGAGGTGGCTCTGGAAGTGCACTTCATCATAGTCATAGTGATATTGCAGGCATTCTCTTGAAGGATGACAGCAGCAAGGCATCGATGCCATCACAGCATTTAGGTCCAATCAGTGTCGGATTTCTGCCAGACAAGGGATGGTCTTTCGCAGCACACAACACCCCACTCGAAATTGCCATGTACGTTCTTTTGGGAGTTTTTAGCGTGGCCATTCTCGTGTTCGTGGCATCCTGCTTTGTGTACGCTTCTCGCGTCAAAAAGAGGGAAGCTGGACATCCTGAAGACTTTGCGCTCGGAATGAAAATGGAACAGAATCCAATGCTTGGAAGATTCGGAGCACCTGCAAGTGGTTGCACAACCAATGCTCACGACTGGGTCTGGCTTGGTCGGGCTTCTTTAGCACTCCATCCGTCAATGGAAAGTAATAGGAACACTGCGACCAGCCGGGGCAAACCCAATTATGAAGCCGGAAGGCAGGTAGCCAACACTCCGATAAGAATTATTGCGAACCCCAATTTTGAATCACAGCAAATGCAGTTATCTCAAACTGCAAATAGTCAACTGTCTCTAACTTCACCACACTCACAAATCACTAGTCAACATGGATCTCCCGCAGCTGGGCCTCAGTCACAGGCTTGTGTGCTACCCGGCAGCTCCCGCCAATTTGGTCGAAGTCCAGTTTCCACGCAGGAGGTCCCCAACTTCCTTTCCACACCTCCACCTCGTCCTCCAAAGACGGCGACATCAACTCCAATTGACAGTACTACATTCTCAGTGAAACAACAGGGCGTAGTCGCTTGCTCTAGCAGCAGTAGCAAACCCGGCTCACCTCCGAGTGTTGTGGTTAACACAGCGACCTCGTTATCTGGTAGCTCGACACCAGGTGCGCTGGACGCTCCAGACTACAGACCTCCGATTCCTCCACACAGGAACATTACCACGGGACATCACAGTGACACACATGGGCTCTCCTCAAAGAAATCGGGAGCCATCAGCTCCTCGTCTTCAGCCCAGCAGCAGGCAAGCAGTCCCAATAGTTATAACATTAATAACTTTAGAAACAGCAAATCATCAAAGATTAATGGAAATAGCAGCAACAACAGTAGTAACAACAACCTCAGTCGAAACAGGGATGGACTGGATGCGTTGTCATCCCCGTCCGTTATTGAGTTCCCCGAAACTAGTCAAAAGAAAGCGTTGCCATTGCCACTCGCAGCCTCGGCTGCAGTCGGAGTGGCCAGTTTGAACGCAGCATCCTCATCAGCATCATCGAGTGCATCATCACACTTGAGCAGACGAGACCGAGATCAACAGTTCCATCCCCCTCTTGACCTGAAAAGGCCCACAAACGTTGTTGGCAATCCAATGTGCTACATTGATGAAGAATGTGAGGATGACGAAGACAATGAAGATGAAGATCTGGAACGGCCTTTGACAGTTGCAGTAGCAGCGGCCGCTGCGGCCAGACAAAACCACAAATATAACAGAAACCACCAGAATTCTGCGGATGGGAATGGCGGTGGCGGCGGTGGCTCTTCATCCAATAACTCTTCGTCATCAAGACGAAGAACGAGCAGCAACAGCAGCAATCACAAACTTGACATGGACTACGACCAACTAATGGAGTACTTTGACAGTTTGAAGGAAACTGAAGCGTAAACTTGTGTACGACTTCAAAAGTTCCAAGAGAAAGCGAACCATGTAACGATTTGAGTTTCTGTTCTCCTTTTGTGTTCCCAAATTATACGCATTCACCATACATAATTTTCAACTCTCATCAATTCTCTTCTCATGTTACAAAGAAACTTAAAGTAGAAGCGACCTCCTTTTGTCGTTGATGACTGCTTTCCATCGTGGAAAACACTTTAAATGAGTCTGGACATGAGATAATGTAGACGCCAATAGTGCATCGCCAAGAAAACACTAGATGAGTTAGTTTTTTAGCCATATACCGTTTCTTTTTACATCGGAAAACTAATCTTACTCTTAATAAATAAAGAACACACCAGTTTACATCAAATTTACAATGCAATATTTATTATGGGTTATTCAATGAATTTAGGCAACTCGTAAACTTCCTCTTGTCCGTAGTCCTCCATATCATGCAAGCCAGATGGTCTAGCCTAGAGATAACCTTGCAGACGACATTTTCCTTTCTCTCCACCTCGTTAGTAGTAAAAGATAATGTATGCACCACTCATTACAGTTGTCACTGCACCAAAATAATGACTTAAACTTACGAATGGATTCTATTCTGATAATTTAATTCAGATGGTCTTTACTATTTTGAGAAAAAGACGAGGACTTTAATGGATACCAGTTCTAGTAAATATTAGACTTAGATGATCTGCAGAATGTTGTACAAACGTCATTTATAAAAGCAAAAAATAACATTTTCTGCTACTAATCGAGTCTTCTTGACTTAATATTATGTGCACCTTGGAGTCACTCTCATCTTACAAAATATTGATTAAACTCTACTGCTCTTTAAAATCTTCAACATACACGACAAGAAACAAGAAACGGGTTTAGCAATGAGATAAAAAGTTAACTGCATTGTTTAGTACATGAAGTAAATGGCATAATTACTTTGTTCATTTTCAGCTTAATTTTAGATACAGATTTAGTTGGTAGACATACTGTATAAACAAACTGGATATTATAGTAACATTTAAAAATGTTTAACTCAAATCATTCTTTTGCCAGCTTTGTAAAATGAAAGTGGTCAACAACGATTCTTCCAGCCCGAGACGGTTTAGTTAGATTTATGTAACTATTATTAATTACTTGTTGTAAGTGATTGTACAATACGACATGTTTGGCTGGTATAGTTGCTTCATTAAGTTTTGCCTGCGTCAGCGCAGACCATGGACTTCATTTAGTGTCATCCGGAGAGATAATGGGTTACATTTACAACAGTTTAGAAGTAATGAGTAGTTAGTCTACTTTAAAGTTATACAATTTTATCTAGAGTACTCTGAATATACTCTGCAATTTTACAACAATAGAATAGTTAGTTATAAATATTTGTAGCATCAGTATCATATACATTATGTTTATGTTCACAGAGCTGTATAGTATGTATGTTTCTAGGTTTGTAAAGCTCTAGGTTAACAAAAATGAATATACTAATGTGTTATTGTTTGACAAATCGGTCGTCTCATCAATACATTGATAACAAGCCAACTGAAGATCTCAATTTTCAATCATGGTATCTATTATTTACTCTCCTTTGTGTAAAGGAAAATGTCATATTTTTACCTCATTTACATTATGCTAATTGAGTGATAATACAAAAATCTTTACTGCTTAATAAATACAATAATTAGTACTTATCTATTCGACTAAACTAGGGAAAGTTAACTCTGTTAGATATTGTAACATTTATTTGTTTCGTTTGAATAAGAGATGGCGTTCTGGAGGAACGCAAACTTGTTTTAAAAAATTCCAACAAATATTTCAGTTTTATATAACAAAAATTAATATATTGTCACTCAAAGCTTTACGTTATGTGTAAATGTATTGTATTAAGCATGGATTTATAATTATTATGTAAAATTCTTTTTAGTCACAAGAGATGTGAGTTGGGGCGAAGGCACGATCGTTTTCATGATCACTGCCCTGATTCGATTGGATGAAAGCAATATTTGTCATTTTACTGTTCATAAACTAATTTACAGGCTGAAAAGTTATTGTTATTGATGCTTTCTACTACGTGTATATGAGAATTACAATTAGAAATGTTTATTTATTTATGGAACTCGATGTAGGTAGAATCATAAATGGTGTGTCTTTGAAAAATATACAATCAAACTGTTTTAGTCAAAGGAGTAGTTTTAGCTTGTAATTCAGACTAAGAACCTAAGAAGTACCGGTAAACGTTTCCTGACAACGGCTTTTGCACGCTTACTCAATCTAACAAACACAAGAAACTACAAATTATAAAGAAATAACTACACGAATAATAATCACTGGTCACGCAGACAGTAGAGTTACACGGTCCTCAGGTAAACTACGAAATGATTATTACATAATTCTAGCTAAAGTGGCATGACATCTGACCGTGAATTGTACTTTACAATACAGCACTTTAAAAATCATGAATATGAAATAGTTACATAACAAATTAAAGCACTGAATGAGCGTGTTTCAGTCAGTTTATATGAAAAATAAATTGATTCACCGCAGCCCGGATGGATGAAAACCTCAGCAGTTTTTATAATTGAGATTGATTGACTGGTGTATTTAACAAATAATACTTGAAAATTTTAATTAAAATAATCATCAATAATTAGGGTGTAATTGTTTAGCGCTTGAGTTCTAGAAAACAGGTTGTGATAGGGCATTATTTATTTGCAACACATCGGAACAATTTGTTCTAACAAGCCAAAGCAGTCAAAATGAATTATGTTAATTGTAAATTTTAAAAATATCTAATTAGTTTCTGTATCCGATTGTTTTTGTCACTAACTCTCTTTGCCGTTTGTAACATAATGCAAATTTTGCGGACACACCGCAAAGTTGTAAGCGTAAATTGATAACAGTATTGTATTTTTTCTGGTGTACTCGCTGTCACTCCATGAAAACTTCAAGTTTTACTATTTTTCGATGGTACTTATACAATTTTGCAATTAATCTTTGCACAATGACTACTGAATAAATAAAAGTGTATATTGCAATATCAAGTATAAAATATTTTGAGAGAATTGTTAAATGTATGTGTAGATTTAACGAGACTATGTTCCTCTAAAATTGAATGAGTACTACTAATAAATAAAGCAAACAGAAATATACCACCGCAAGAACTCACATCTTTTAGAATACAATCATTCCTCATTACCTGGCTCATGGCTGAGGTAATTTGTTCAACAAGATTTTGAGTTCGTTGTTCTGAAGGTGAATAATTTTGAATCTCCTCTGATTATGGTGTGATTGGAATCTTGCTTTATCAGATATCAAGTCAAGTAAATCTGGGTAAAAACGAAGGAGCACTGCACTGGAGGTGCTAATAAATTTTCAGAAACTACTTTCCTAAATATACTACTTGCTATTAATCAGACTTACTTTAAAGGGTTAGTACTTTACCACGTTAACATGATTCTAAACATGTTTAACTTGAGTCGGTTGTAATTCCTCTAGTAACTTGTAATCCTAAAAGTGTGAATAGATTAACGCTGTACATTTTTTAAAAAATGTAATCTTAATTTGTAATTTAATGGTACGATATAAAATATTTGTCGTATGATGTGACTGTTGTTAACGATGAAATATTCCTACAATGTAAATATATCTAGCGATGTAAGGATTTATTAAATACACATTTGCTATTGCCAGAATCAGGTGGATGAATGAATGAATGAATGCCAAACTTGTGTTGTTAAAGAAATTAATATACATGCCCGTATGAATTTATCAGAATGCCATAAAAGTCAAGAAAGGGTGTTTAAAGGTGTTTCCAAAAAATTCATATGAAATTAATGAAATGAAATGATTATTGTCACACTTTAATCATACCGAATAACTCCCGATCTAAGACAAGTGTATGTGAAGTCCTGTATCAATGTAAGGGTGTGCGTATGAAATAGAGAATAATTATAACTGAGTCTGTGTGAAATAAAACTCTTATGACATTAGAAATGAGGAACTACATGCGAATAAAGTTTGCCACAAATGAAAATTAATACTGTGTGTCGTGTTTATTTATTTCAAACCACTCATTGCTCATAGTCCTGGCACTGTTGGCTGATCATGATAAACTAAAAGCCGAATTTAATTGTCTGTCAAAGTAAAAAACTCTTGAATCATCCTTTTGACAGTATGAACGTGAACGTATTTTGCTTGGGGCATCCGAAGACAAGAACAAACAACTTAACATGAGTATCTATAATTCGTATTAAAATGATCGAAAATATGAGTAGTTTTGACTTGATGAAGAGTCAATCCAAAAATATCGAGTAGCGTATTATTTTATTCTGTATTAACAGATTTTATTTAGCTTGTTTTCACTTACACAAATACTTAAAACAATAAATTCATATGCTTAGGCTTCGCTCTCATAATAGACAATGGACAGTTTCCTCGGAGCTCCAGGAAAATTTTAATGATTTTTTAGTTTAGCAATTGAGGGAAATGAAGAGAAAAATATTTCTTTAAAACACTCATTAGCTAAAACTTAATCCTGTGAAGTACGAAAGAAAATCCAACTTCAGACCTGTGAGTATGGCTTTTCAAAACTCCTCAAAGATTATATCAAAAATACTGATTGTTAATAGATTTTTTATTTCGAAACAAAAGTCTCTTAAGTAAAGAATTAACATAGCGTTATAACATTTTTTTACATAAACAAAATAATTGCATAAAACAACTTAGTTAAACTAATACATGATAACGTCACGCCATGCTATCGGAAAATTAAATGTTTAAATTGAATATGATATAATAACGTAATTTATTTTCACACAATATTATCATTTATTTTATCATTAATTTTATTAATATTATTATCGAATCGCGTCTTCCACTAAAATTTTCCGTATTTATATAAACTCAGTTATCACTAGACAAAATCAACTTATTGTTTCCGCTATTTTTCATATTTGACGTGTAATTTACATATTATTTGTATGTTGCATTTTCGTAAATAGCATCTCTATATTGGAATTCCGGTACCGGTTTGCAATCATTCTTCGAGTACTGTATTATGTACTTACTAAAATTATATTTGATTGATTGATATGAGTTTGGCCACTTTTCTACTTTTCTGTGTCTGAGATTTTATTACGTGGTCATACAAACATTAATTTCATCTTAAAGTTATGTTTATAAATGTTGTACATACGTGTGATTTAGTGACGATTATTTAACAAAAATGTTCTATTTTATGTTACAATTTGATATACATATTATGTAGGAGACATATTTATATAGGTATA
Source organism: Cyphoderus albinus (assembly GCA_021029165.1). Taxonomy (NCBI): domain Eukaryota; kingdom Metazoa; phylum Arthropoda; class Collembola; order Entomobryomorpha; family Paronellidae; genus Cyphoderus; species Cyphoderus albinus. The sequence goes on from VYYJ01000238.1 coordinate 52,374, forward strand.
TTGTATAGTCCTGGAGAAGTTTGAGTGTACTTAAATTCGATAATTTTAATATCCACGATACGTAACCTACACGGTAAGGCTACACTATTTTATTTATACTAATCTACGTAAAATTAGTAAAATCGGTTCATTCCTTCAATTAAGGGATTTTGGCTTTAAGATGAATCTCAAAATTTGTGGCAATTACATAAGTAATATTAATATTTGGACAGTATTGTTTAACCGTATTTGTGTCTTGAATTATTAAAGAGAATCCCCTTTTAAAGTTTTAGCAGCGACACCAGCTCAGTTGTCAGTAGTTGCGAAATAGACTTTAAATTCTGCGTTCATTTCACTGTCGCTCGTGAGGTTTGCGAAACCTTGATAGATTTAGCGATCTCAAAAAATAATTTCCATGTTGGTACACTTTGTCGGCATTAATTGGATATTGAAAATTAAAAGGGAAACTCAAACATCAGGGTCTCTTTTCAATTTAAAATTAGATAACGTAGGTATTAGTGAAACTCGTACGCAACAATATTAGTAATTAAACGCCTTCTGCTTTTAGTATTTTTGAAACTGACGGGATTACTGAATTAGCTGAAAGGTTTATGTAATTCTAGTCATTCATTGTATGTTTTTAGTATCATCAACTAACGTCAGTAATGTTACTGTTAAGGAAATGAGAAAGCTTTATAGACGGATACTCGCTCAATGTTTCCTATAAAATACTTAGTCAATCTCTACAAGAATAGAATATACCTAAAATTAAATTAGTGGAATTATTCAGTTAATACAGAGAAGAGTGGTAATATTAAACACAAAACAAAACATATAACGAATATAATATATATATAAATATATAATGGAACAAATATATATGTATAAATAAGTTTATTTAAGAAACGTACTATACAAAATCTCTTCTAACTTTTCACGGTTGTTTCGAAATTACCGTTCTTAGAAGCAAAACAAGTTACCGACACGAAGAACATCATAATAATCACAATCAGTTAAAATAATGTTAACATCCCACATAAACTTTAGAAATGACAAAATTAACCTGACAGCAAATATATGTATGTAGAAATCCAAAATTGGAAGTGACAGTATTCGCGAGTTGCTTATTTTTTTCATTTGGTATGACCAATTCTGATTTGTTTATTGCTCATCTTTAAAGCCAACACATACGTAGCATGCATATGTGTAAGTCAGTCATTGAGTTCGTATACGACTTTAAAATTGGCAACGCATACTTTGAAACGTTTTATGAGAAAGTAACCATAACTAATTGAGTTGACGGAGTCCGTGGCACAAACCAGGGTGCATTTTCGGTTGTATCAAACTGTGAGGAAACACAAGAAAAAGAGGACGACGCTTAACCTGTGCTGTAGCTACTTACCATCTATCTGTGTTTGTATGGGTTGCTTAGTTTAGTTTAGTAAACTATGGTTGGAGTACGAAGTTTGGAGATTAGAGAAGTTGCGTGATGACGGGATACATCAGACGGACATGTTCTGCGCCCTTAATAGGTAGTCGATGAGACATGAAGTGTAGCACCAGATGGGGAACGGAAGGAAACTCCTGGTCACCCAAGGAAAACGTTCCTAAAGAATTTGGCTCTATTCGAATATGAATGCAGCCACGAAAACTTCTGCAATTTAAAACATGCAAATTTTCAGTTATTGACAAATGTCCACGTGTAGTAAAAGCAAATCTAGCAAAACTTCTAGTTCTGCGTACATGACAAAAAGATTGTAAAAATCGTATGAAAAAATGTATAATGCGAATCTTACTTTAGGCTGAGCGAATAACGATTGAAAGTGGTACTTTCGCAGTTTCTCACAAGAAAGGACCCTTCTTTGGTTGCTCGTAAAATGTTTTCTGCCTCGCTTCTCGTTATGGCACCATGAAACCAGTCTTGACGCTCCAGGTCAATTACAGGATCGATCACACTTGACGGGTTAGGAAGCAAAAGGCCACCGCGGAAACCCGATCCTCCAGCGAAACCAAAGTCTAATTTCATATGACACCTATCAGGTCTGCCGGGGTGCTTTCCTTGCGGTTGAGATGATACATGCACTTGCGCAGCAGTAACATCCTCCACAATTGCAGATCCAGGTATCTTTGAAGCAGTGAGGAAGCCCAATCGAGGAGCGCCGTAGACTGTGGCCATTTCTCCTTCATGGTAGGCCAAGCTAGGATCCTCGTAGTACTCGTCTCTTGTGAGACCATCGTCAAAACTAAGCTGTAGTGAGGCGGCGGTTCCCTCTTTTTTCATGCCACCTTGTGAGACTGTGGGGTGACCACCACGACTCGTTTCAAGATTTGCTCCACCTGAAGATGCTCTTCCACTTGCCATGCTGGCTGCAGTGACGCATTCAGTCTCCTTTGATCCGCTTCCAGCGAAGTCTAACGATATTCCCGAGTCAGCGAACTTGGCAAGTTTCCTCCGAAGCTTTGGCATTTCCCACGGAACATTAGTGAGCTCTGCTGCGTCGATGAGGCTCATCGTATTCGACCATTTCTCTTTATTCTGGTTGCTCTGAGCACTCGTATCAAATTCACTGGGTTGACTGTTCGGTAGCACAGTTCCAGGTTCTAGCGGGCTTTTATCTGAAATCGGTGACAATAATTTTTGGGGTTGGTAATGGCTCGAGTGATGACTACCGGGAAAATGTGAAGTGTTACGGTTGAGTGATGAGGACAGCTCCTCGCTTTTCGTTGAGTCAATCGACTCAAGTGAGCTCACAGAATTATCTTTTAAATTGTGACCGAGTCGTCGTGTTTCTCCATTACCGGTGGACGAGGCGGAAGACGTAGTTGTGTGTCCTGACGAAGAGTTGCTTTTCGTGATGTATCGTTTCTGTGGAAGCGGTTCAGATAGAGGCATGACGGGCTTCGATGAGATTTTATGTGAGGCTAATGGACTGCTATTTGTGGTAGTGCATAAGCCGGAAGTACGACTCTGAACCAAATTGATGTTCAAATTTTGATGCAGGTGATGAGGATGATAATGGTGATGAAAATGGTGCGACTGGTAATACGACGTGGATGGATTTGTTTGCAAACTCACGTTGCTACCAGAAATCTCAGACGCTTCAATAACCGAAGGCCTATGATAACTCTCTCTAATGTGGGGCAGGAGGTCATTGGAAGTAATCAGAACGGCATCAGACATACATTTTGGCGGCACAGGATTTGACGATAAGGGCGGCTGCACACTCGTGCTTTCTTCGGATGCTCCGTTATTACTTTGGCTAATGTAAATCACGCGCTGTCCGGCCCCTCCATGAACTTGTTCCTCCTTACACTTGTCACCGGGCAAAGCGTCCTTCAGGGGTTGTTGTCCACTGCGCTCATCACTTTCTTGGGGACAGCTGTGGACAGTTGTCTTCGGCTGGGAAATATCTGTTTTCGTGACGTACCCATGGCCGAGATGGCACGATGATTCTACGGCCAGGTAGAGAGAGTCAATATCCGGTGTGTTTTGCGATGAAGCATGAGGACTGCTGGAGGGAAGAAAAGCCGTTTCATAACGCTTTCGAGCCATAAGTTCCCTGCTGCTTCCCCTCAAATACGCGCTTCTTCTATTTAGTTTATTCTGTTTCCGTGCTCCTGTCAAGTACACAAAAATAATCCATTTGTCTTATTACATGTAACTGACTCATACTTTATTCAGCATGCCTTTTGAATTGCCTTAAGCATTTCAGAAAGTGACATGGACAAGGGACAACAGTCATTTTTCAATTTTTTCAAATAAACGTCTAAAATAAAACTTTGAGGTTCTTTGATCGCTGTAGAGCTAATGCAGTGCAGTGGGAAGGCAATAAGAAAAGTGGAGTCTCTCACTGCCCCTCATCCGACCAATTAGGTACTTAAATCTAGCAATACAATAACGTTCTTGAAGAGGAGGTAGTTTGTGTGCTCTGCTTCCAGCAAATGAAGCATTGGCAGAGTTCTGCGGTAATGTCAAAGAAAGTTTGAACAACCCTTTTGAATTTCAAAATACATTTTCTACATGATTCAAATATATCGAACTTATGAACTTAACCAATGCTTTATTACTTCTAAACGTAAGAATTTTGTGTAATTCTTTTGACTTGTAACAGCGAGGACGTCATCATCATAGTGAGGTGATTTCTATCAGAAGTTTGTCACGGCAAACTTTTATTCACAACTCTTGTTTAGCTATGTGATTAAACGTAACATGTATGTGTTAGATCAAGTGTGGTGAGGCAAAATAAGACTGAAAAGGCAGAGTGATTGGAAAAAGTGTAAAATGTCGAAGCTCCACTGTAATTCAGAGCGTCGTGAAATCGGATATTGATGGAGATGGAATGAAAGTTGGAGTTGGAAGAAACTTGTAAGCGAATTCTATAATGTTTTTCCTTTCGAAATCATTTCCTTACAAGGACGCTCGACTGCAAGAATTCAGCGCTGGGGATTTTGGGATTAATACTTTTAACAATAGAGTTTCCCACGCATCCCAATCCCAACACATCTTGAATTATTGAGAAGAATGTTGGGAGTGGGTTATGCAGGCCACAGGTTTAGAATTTCAGACGGCTATGTGCCTGCCTGTGTTGGTGATAATTTATGTAGCATAAAGGAGATGAGAAAACACGTAGACCTTATTTATTTTAATTACCTTTTCTATTCTTACTTAGTTTCTCCTTCTCATGGAATTAAAATTAAACAAGCAACTAAGATGCTGGTGTTGAATGCCAAAAGGTACAAACTGAAACCACCTCCACCTGTTAAAACTCCACTTGTTTAATTCAATGGCTACCATCAGAACAGACCAACGTGAACGTATAAACAACGTGCCTCATTGGAAATTCAGGTACCACCAGGGAGAATTCGTTGTGTCAGAAGAAATAATGTTTTATATCTATCGCTTTTACCTTGTGGGTTTTTTCTACGTGTAGGTTCATAAAATAACTAGAGTGTAAGCGAAGTTAAGAATAATAAACTTTCTATAGTTGGCAGTGTCCAGCCTGCGGTGACGTAACGAAATACTTTCCGATTTCGCTAGTTAATGGAATTGTAGAGAAAAGCGGATTAGAGAAATTGGAAGTAATACCTGTGAGACGATGATGTGTGATTTTATCTTCTACTTTCCCTCCGAGTTCGTCAATATCCTGCGTTATTATTGTTACAATGACAGGATCTACAGAGTCTGAGAGAACGGGAGATGGGCTGCTGCTGGCATTGCTTAGGCTGCTACAACCGGGCGACCGCACTCCCTCGTCTTCACAAGGATTTATGTACGTAGGCTCTTTGATGGTATCGGAATAGTAGTAGGGAGCATTGTAACGCTCAGTGATTTCATGATACGGAGGCTCGTCCTTATCTGTTCCGTCACCTTCCTCCTCGCCACACAAATTTGCAGAAGTGTTTGTTCCTTCCTCTGACGATGTCAGTCCACTTCTTCTTGAACCCGAAGAAGTGTTAACAGAGGTCGACGAAGTTGGCCATGCCCCCAATACCGACTCGTTATTGTGTTGCGGGACAGAGGAAGTTAAAAGATGATCGACTGGATCGACGTAGTCATCACTGACAGAAATCTGCAATAAACAATAAATGGTTCGGTTTACAACGTCATATGCGATAACCAATGAGTCAAGAAAATGTCCTCATAATATCAAATATTCATTCGAAAAGTATTAGAGAGCTGCAAACAATAAATTTTCCTCGAAGCCTCAGTAATAAAGTGTGTTTCGGAGAATTTGCAGTGCAGCTTTTTTTCATGTTCTAAAAGCGTCACCAGCGGGTATCGCAGATGAAATGACCATAAATTCTTCCAGAGAAGAGAATGCAAAGCGTTTCATTGACTATAGCGCTGACAAAAGATGTTGACAAACAAAAACGGCTTCTTTCAAAGGCTCTTTCATGCTTGTGAGATGGTACAGGAGAACTTCCGAGTGAAAGCCATGAAGAATGTTAAGAAGGACAAGTTATGAAAGAGTGTTATTACATTTTCTTAAGTTTATTTATTCATCTTTCGCTCTCGCTGAGATGTTGAGAGACGGGAAACAAAATGAAGTGTTTGCAATTTACTTTGTTATCAACAGGAAAGCCATTATTATTGGAACAAAATTACTTTCGCTTTCAATCTCACGTCCATGTCAAGTGCCAAACCAAACACGACTCAACAGAGGAATGGCATTGGCGAGTTATAGCATTGCCAAAAGAAAACGATTTAGAAATTTCTTATTTCTGAGGCCCTATTTATTTTCCTCCGGAAGAGAAAGCATGTTTTGAAGTTAAAGAAACGACCAGCGTTCCTCTTCCTTCAAATCCAATTTCATTTGCCTTTCCTCAAGTTTAATATTTCAACGTGGATCTAGCAGAGTATTTTGGATATGTATTTAATAAAACAAAGACCAACGGACAGATCGCAACGGGAAACTTTTTTTCATTGAATCAACAGAAGACAGTTTTATTTAAACTTGAAACGGTTTTGTCTGCATGCCTAGATATGTTGATGTTTCTGTTTATGAGAAAAAGTTTACATCCAGGCTTTCCGCTGATGCCAAGCTCACAAATTCGTCTGGAACACTATGCGTTTTCCAATTACGTTGTAGAATCGCCAGTGCGACTTCGCCAATTCTCCACACGTAAATGCAATATTCATGCTCAAGCCTTTCACAGGACGGGAGAAGAGAAGATTGTGCAATGAGTGACGTGAAAAGAATTCTCTCTCATTATTAAGCATTTATGCATAGAACGTCCACTATAACGGAGTAGTTCTGCTCGCTTCATTAAGCTATAAGAAATTCTACAAAGAAAATCCAACACAAACTACAACTTGCCGAATTTCCATAATTGTCTAAAATTGGCAAAATCTTGATGCAAACAGATAAAATAAAATATTATGTAACGATGAAATCTCCAGAAGTTAAGGTTCAAGGTTATGGGTTAGAAATGTTAGTCTAGCTATTTTTAAAAAAAATAGCACATTAAGTACTCTGAAAATGAAATATGATAATAACGACTTATTGACATGGAAATTAGTCAATCAATTCTTGGCAATTGAAAATTCGCATTACCTCTGTTTTTCCAAGAGTCGTCCAACGTCGGATGTCACTAAACTAATTACGTGCACACACTTTCAGTCGAAAATTACGTTTGTATTCTATGTTGTAGACGTTGGATTGAAGCAGTAATTTCAAACATTGGAAAATTACATTTCTAAGTATGAAGTATTGTAATTCAATTTTTCTTGTCTTTGTAGAACGAAGAAATCACAGACATGGTTTGGGAAGAAACGTATTTTCAATTCTACCACAGGTTTTTAAAGCTATGATTTCTTGTTTAAAAATGTTGATGCTTATGTATGAGTGAAGGTGACGAAAATGTGTACGCAGAAAAGCAGGGATTGCAGTGCTAAAAGCAACGTTTATTTGTTCAGATGAGTCAGTATTTTTGTTACTAAAGTAAACAAGTCGTTTTATTCCTTAGTAGGAATAAGAAGCGGATAAGACATAGACAAAATGCAGGGCAGCACAGAAAAACTTTGAATAAACATTGAAGCTGTTTCGTAGACAAGAGCCTGGACTGTTTAAGGGTGGCAGGAGCAGTTAGTTATAGATATTATGGAGTATGTGTAAAAATATAAGTTTGCAGCGATGAACGTTGTTAAAAAGGGACACAAAGAAGCACGTCAGCGTCTTCCTTCCAATCTGGACAAAATCTGTTGTCGTGCGACACACGATGCAGTGCAATACACACACACACTCACGTCGTCAATCGTAACAGGATCGCTTAGAAGTGATGATGGATGACTCATCCAGAGCAAAGAACGTGCCCTTGTTTTTTTTCGGTTCAAGACCTTTCATAAATACAGTGGAGGCAATGAACAGATTCATACGTATGCGAGATTTTTGCAACGTGCTTCTCCCCTATTTCGAAAATTACGCTTTCTGTAATCGTGGCAAAAATTCACTGTGTAGCAAACTTTGTTTCGCCGATGCGACGAAGGTGGAAGGACGTTAAGCCTTCTTATGTAAAAGAAATTGCAGGTTTGGATAAAGTAGCAGAGCAATGTAATAGTAGTTATAAATTGCACGTGTGTGTGACGGCTAGTGTCTGCTGCAGTGCCAGCAAATATTTTTGTAAGTTTTCCCGATCCAGTTAATGAGTCAAAATTCAGAGTGAGTCATTTTGAAGCTCCAAAGTACTTTTTATTGGCCTATGCGTGAAAATTTGTGATCACTGAAAACATACAAAAGCTGACAAAAATAGCAGCAGTAGCAGAGCAGCGACAACGTAAAAAAACGTAGTGGCAGGAATGCAAACGATGCAGTGATGTGCTCAGTAATCACTTGTACACAGACTCTTACTGTCATTTCTACCCAAAACTCCAACACAATTTTCTTTTCCCCTCGCTCGTAGTGAAATGCAAGAGAAAAAGTTGGCTCTTGCTTGAATATGTTGGTAGATTATGAAACAGGCAGAAGCAGTGCCGTAGTGGTGTGGTCAGAAAATGGTCCGTTTGGTATTGCTAATAGTTCGTATCAATGCAGAAGGAAGCTGAGTGTACAATGCAATCCCATCTCGTTTCTATACATAGTCAAATAAGTCTTTGTAATAGTATAGGCGAGTGAGTTTTTTATGAGTGCGTAGAAAAGCAGTGAGAAGGGAAGAGAGAGCGAGCGAGCGTACACAGACACAGAAAAGAGAATCGTTTTTCTCCTACTTTCTAGGGGCAACCACTGTTAGTCATCACGAGCACAAAAGCACGTATTATGTGCTTTCTTTGAGGCAACTGAGCTGAATTGTGGAAGTAGTAGTTGAAAATTTTTCACACAGTGGAGACCCACACCACACATCGCTTTCTTTCTGGTGCTCTCATGAATACTTTCCGTCTGGCTCAGCAGAAGCAGAAGCAGTGGAACATCAAAAGGAAGAGAAGTAATCCCAGACACACAAGAAGAAGCGCTGCCAATGCGGTTGCAGTTAATTTCGAAACGATAGAAAAAGGGTAACATTACACCATCATCACCAGGAAAGTCAGTGTTTCCAGAAAACCTTATTTATAACACGCCACCATCACCCACCACCACCGTCTGTTCTCACAAGTAAGAATGTGTCCATAAAAGAGGAGAAGCACTGCACCAGGATTGTAGCGAGGCTCTGGCTATGACTATGACACAAGACACAAGCTACTACATGTCCTGCCTTCTTTCTGGCTGAATGCTGAATGGAAGGGAAATCAGAGAATCGAAAGCAGCAGGGAGCAGAGTTGGGCTGCTACGAGAGGCCTTTACACATGGAAAGGATGAAAATTCCTCTTGCCTTGTATTTCACACTCGTGTCAAATGAAAGAGGAAAGCGCAGCTTGCTCCACTACAGCGCCTGGGTAACTTGCTTAAAAGATGAAAAGGGGAAAGAAAGTTGTTAGCTGAGCATAATATCAAGCTCGCAGTACACACACAGGACTAGATTAGAAGAAAATGCAAACTGGAGGCTGCAGTGCTGGCGAGAGAGCACTTACTCACCAACTACAAACACAGATATAACCGACAGCCGTTAACAAGGATTTCAACCAGACTGAGAAAACTTTTACATTCTCTTCTCTTGTAACTTTCGTACAGCCAAGTTAGAAAGCACATACACTTTTCTTTAGCATAATTTCCTTTTTTACTCGTGTCAACTGACAAAGCATAAGCAAGCTCTGAATACGCTCTTTTCTCTCCTTTCTCAGGCAAAAGATTCAATGGAAGAGAAAAGGAAGGGAAGGAGACATGGGAAAGCAGTGGCAGTGATCCGCATGTGCTGTTCTCTTCTAGCCTGTCTCTCTCCCATTAATATCAGCAGAGCACCCGGTAGCACGCACGATGATGTGGGGAAATACATATTAATATGTATATTACCCACTCGTGTTCTACTTGTGTGCTTTGTAAGGGACCAGCGAAAAAAAAACAACTTTCCATTCTTTTCTTTCTCTTTTTTTTCTTCCAGGAGCCCGCTTTGGCCAGTATACATCTTTCGTTGTGCCAAGCAACCATGCCTCTTTTCCCCTTTTCCTTTCTTTTTTTTAAATATCTTTCTTAACTGTAATTTTCCAAAGAATGAGTATGCCAACTTTCACGTATGTCTTTATGTGCACCATCATTCACCGGAGGGACACTAACTACCAGCTTCTACTGTGCCATGAATTGCTGTATCGTCTTTGTTAATGCCACTTTTTTCTATTCCTAAAAATGGTTCTAGTTTGTTTATGCTGGTGGGTCATTGTTAAATCTTTTCTCTCTATTCATTGCCGACGATGAGAAAATTTCCTTATCGCCAACAAACTCTGCCACCAGAAAATCCTTTGACTTACTTAAAAAGGAGGAACTTCGTTTCATCAGCTCTCTTCTTCGTGTAACTTCGCCTGTTGGCGTTGCGTTTACTTCGCGTCAAAAGCGACATACAAAAGCATGATGACGTACTTACTTCATTGTTGAGGAAATTAGTCAAAGACTGTAAACGAGACATGCGGAAATGATTGCTGAAGGGCATGCTGCACTTACGTTAGTTGAGAGAGCGGAGCAACATTCATCCGAGAGAAAGTTCATTCAAAAAGAAAGCTGTGTGTGCTTTGTCAACTTTCTCTAAGAAATGGTCATGAACGTATCAGCGACAAGTTTTTAAAGTGCACGGTCATTATAGAATTCATGAAAGGTTGTTTTTTAATAACTTGTACACTCTTCCACGACTACAGCCTCGGTAATGTTTTTGACATTACCATTTAGGAAAAGTAGTAATCTTTTCCTTGTGACCGTTAGACAGGATGTGGTATTTTCTGTTGCTGCTTTGATTATTAGGAGGGAGCAACTTTAAAATTAAAGTTTGCATTAAAAATTCATGGAGTACTTTAGTAGCTTTCCATATGTGGCAGACAGTCGTTTCGACTGAATGGCATTGAAACTTTTTCAATGAGCACAAATCTATATGCATGTCCGTCCGTTTCCATTCAAGCGATGTTTTCTCGTGAATGTCTGCAAAGATAAAATACTGCTTCGTTATACGACGGAATTTTTCCCTCTACAATGAAGCACTGACTTCGTAAATATAACAGTGCAATATGTATTTTAACATTTAATCACCATTTCCCATTTTATTTTTTAAAAGGAAGAAAATTTCTCTTTTCTTTTCTTTCCCTTGCTACCAACATTATTTAGTCGTTTCTTTTCTATCAAAGGAATAAAGTCAAAGTAGCACACAAGTCTGATCTCATAGCCATTATGCTTCCTCCACATATTATTAATCCATTCATATGGCGGCTAGAGGAAATGCTGGTTTGGAATCTTCTTCTGCTTCTTCAGATATAGTTTATACCCGTTTTAGGTCCATCTAAACATGCACCTTTTTCGACCCTCTTTTCGTATTTGCTTCTTTGCCAATTTCTAAAGTTATAAAGCACACCGTTTTCTCTCCATTTTTGTCAAATACTTTAGCAGTAAAATTTAATTTGTGTTCCCCACTTTCCCGACCTCGTGTTCCTCTCGACTGTTTGGCAGCAGCCACGCTAACGCTAATACCCCCTATTTTAGTTTTCTATTCTTTCTCCAATTCTATAAATGCTTACTATTAATGTATGAGTGTGTGCATACTTTAACATTTTCTTTTCAATTTTCAAATGTGTTTCCTTCAATGTGTTTGAGGTCGCTGTCAAGATTCATTTCCAATGGTTTCCTTATTGAAAATTAAAGAAGTCGACTGAAGCAGGAAAGGAAGACGAGTAAACGACACGGGGTAGAGGAGAAGAATGAGCGTCAGAGAGACTGAGCTTCTACTTTCTACTTGCTTCTTCATTCTCGAAAATAGCCGACTCCAAATGCAATTACTTGGGCCCGCATCGCTTCACATCTACATGATCTATACAATTTTACTCACCCTTTTGGAACAGAGAAGTGTTCCAAAAGAGAATGAGACGAGAAAAAGCTGAGTTAAAATAAAAATGTAATGTGTAGATCTATGAACAAAAAGTGGCTTCATAAGAATCCTTAATGTGATATTAATGGGGAACAAGTAATGCTTTTATTACGTATTCGGAAGCCTGGGATCGGAATTCGAATTTTTCTTCTACGCATCTACTCTAACTGGAATTCAAGCCGAGTTGAAAGTATGTAAACTACAATCATGGAGCCATCTCAATCGAATCAGTTACACTTCGACAGCTTCAAACAAATATTTAAGAGGATTTCTTTTCTAAAACACTCTTTCTTCAACGGAGAAAGTGCGTGCGTTACCTTTTTGTAGCTTTGCAACTGTCACCATAATTCATGAAGAACAAACCGTTTCTGTCTCTTTTGTGCACCGTGATACCATTATTATTGTTATTATTATTAATAATAGTAAACGAAAAGGCCTAGTATACCCCAGGGCAGCCAGAAATGACTCCCAGTAGCCACTTTCCCTTTTTATTTAGAGTGCCATTAAATTCTGAATCATTGTTATTACAACAGGCATGGCGGAATACACGGCAAGTTGGCCCTTGTACGAACTCGTGTACCTCAGTTGATTCTGAACGTCCCATTGTCCCATCATGCAATCCATGTCCATAGAAATTCACGAACAAATTCATTCATTCACTCACGTCGAAAAAATGGTATTGTGCATGAAAGCGCATAGCTCGCAACTTTACTATTACAACATTCTATCGAAATGCTCTCTTTTCCAAGAGCAGCTATGGAGCAAGGAATTAATTTTGTGCTATTACAAAAGCTACAAGGAAGATGCTGCTGCGGACGAAATTGTGATGTTCCACTCACTTTCGCTTCGTCCTTCCAGCCTCCTGCCAAATACTGGCCTGTTCTGAATTAGTCGGGAAGCAGAGATGAAGGAGAATATAAAATATATTTCAATTGCTCGGCAAAGTATGAAGACAAGTGTGCAATTTATGGCTCTTGCTCGTTGGCAGTAATACATGGACACAAACTGCAGAGTAATTGTAATTTCATCGCAAGGCAAAATGTAAAGCAACAAAAAACATCATCGTTCTTTCAAGTACGAATGATATGATATTAAATCATAGCACTTTACACCCATTATTACGGATTACGCTATCACTTCTCCAATCTACTTTAAAACATGCATCAATTATTGCCGAGCTAACAAAGATGTGCCAAAGGAAGTAAGCAGCCGTAATAATTACTGGGAATAGCAACAACTCAGTCTTACCTGAAAAGCCATTAGTGTAATCAATGGGTTGCATCATGCTCATATAACGTCTTAATAACAAAGCAGTGGGAAACGGGAGACTAAAAAGATTTAATGATCCGTACCTGCTCCAACCATTTCCAATGCTTGAGCCATTACGGTTTCTTTTTCTGAGAGGATGTAGCGTGCAGAAGCAGCTTGTCCAGGATTCTATGTATAACGAATTTTATTCGGTTGAAATTGTACACCATCATTCATTTGGCCTGCTTCTACAAATTCGATTACAAACAAACACCCAAACTCTCTAATGAATGATTCGAGGCAAGGACGAGTAATAATGGTGCTTACTTTGTTTGTCCTATCACAAAAAATTAATGAAACGCAGACGCAAAAGTGAAAATGTATTGAATGCACGGATGACTGGCGAGCTTACCAAGGGCAAATGATTGCTGTACAAATTATGATAATTACGGATTTGCCAACTTTTTGTACTTGTGCAATGCCTGGATGTCATTTGGTTGCCTCTCCAGAAACAACAAAACATAAGGTGAAGGAATTTCATTTCACATGGAAGTTCAAATCTGCAAGGCAAGGATTCTTCGTCATGTCGTCATGTGAAACGGAGTGAACTATAAACGATATGGAGAAACGCAATCAACTCCAACTTTTCAATTCTACATTCTCTGGTTTATCCCGGAGGCCATAATTGCATATGCATAAAAGCTTCCAAGTCGGATTACTGGCAGATGAGAACTTTTTTTTTGCTTTCACCGTATCCCAAACTTCTATTTTTGTAAGAAACTGAAAGATGAATTCCGCAAAGAGAAAGGCTAATACACTTCGGATTCCTTTTCATACTAAAATCCAAATCCAACAACCCGTAGCACTTTGTCAGTTACACTCGCCGACTTACGCAGTCCAGGACCATGCTCTCGTAAGTGCTTAATTTATGCTCGTCAAAAAGCGTGGTAGGATGATGGAGCTCTACTCTTCTCTCCTTAGTGTCAGCTCGCCGATCTTTCTGCAGTCCATCATGATAATAGTATATAATATTAACTATTACATTATTATTGCACAGCATGTGAAAGCAGATATGGAGGCAAAGGTAATTCTCAAGCGAAATGGAACAGGCTAATACAATGCATTAAGTATGAAGTATAAAATAAGCGTAGTAAAGAAATGTGTATATTTTATGCATAGCGCACTTGCTGTATTTAGATAGCTAATAAGCTTGATCATTCACCAACAACCAAGAAGAGAAAACTTTAAATGGCTGAAAAACAGGGTTGCAGGAGAAAGTGAAAACCAGCCTACAGACAACTAATCCGGAGTAAACAGTGTTCTCGGTTGTTCGTCTCCGCAGTATAACTGGCCGCTGCTGCTTGTTTGTATAAGCGAAATGCTTTCATTCATTCGAACGCAAGACCTCTTCCACCATAACCCTATTTTTATAGGTTTGAATGCATCGCCGTGATGATCGTCGTCATCACCATCAACATCATCCACATCGCAACATTATGGAAAAAATACAGCTATAGCTAGGGAGCTCCTGGCTGGCAAAAGAGGATGAGTCATCAAGATGTTCCTCGTCCTTTCTCTCTTTCAGCCTACTGCGTTCATAATGCATGCCCTAGCCCCTAGGTACCATAAAAACAGCGACCACACAGAAATGCGCGACGAGAAAAGCACACGATAATATGGTCTGCGTATGTGTGTACGTAGAGCGGGCGTCAAATATTGATCCGATTTTACGAGCTCTTCTTAATCAAGGAATGCACGGTAAAACTTTTAACTAACACGCAATAGCAGCAAACGTTTAATTTAAAATCATAATCAATCGCTAACAACTAGTGGCAATATGGCAATAGTTTATTTCTTGCAATAGTCCTGGGTCGTTTCGAGAATCTGAACAGGTGAACCGATGGGACATTACCTGCTATTATCAAATTATCTCAAAGCAAAGTGCGCTACAGATTGGTAAAATTGTTGGGTTTTTAGTTAAAAGTTTTTTTTATTGCAAATTCTTTGCTGCGATATTAAGTACAATTTAAGTAAGGAACAAAATTTCAACATTTCATTTCAGTATCATTACAGCATTTCTGTGCTTTATGTACTACGTAAAATCATTCCTAATGTAAGCTTCTGCATTATAACTTATAAACATGTTAATGCATTAAACCACGTGCATGCCCTTTACCAACTACAATGGAAAAATATGAAAGCTGCGCATATAGTTTGGTGCGGTGTGTGTTGTACATAGATATAGTTTATATCGATGAAACTCACTGCACTGAAAATTGAAGGCAGGCAACTTTTACTCCAGTTCTGGCAATACAATCAAATAAAAATCAGGAGACTTTCTACTTTCTTCGACAAAGTGGGAACGCGACATAGCCATAGTCAAACAAAGTGTAAGTTTAGCAATAAACCAAAAATCCTAGTCAAAAGCAGAAACAGATGAGATATGTTTGCTTTCATGCATAAATAGGCACGCTGGAAGGAAGAACGTTTTCAGAGGCAATGGAGAGTGCCATTTTAGCAATATTTATTGAGGAATATCCAATCTGCCGGCAGATCTACCAGTGCGCAACCAATTCTATTCATGGCTGTTAGAATTGAGCTCGGCTCCGACTCAGAATCAAAGAAGGTACTTTTATTGAATCTAAAATCCGGTGGACTACTACCTCTCTAAACGAATTCAGTTGGTGTCCGCTTGCTACGTTTCACATGATTACATGATATGATTTTACCTTGACACAAACTCACTCCGCCAGGCAAATATTTCATCTAAAAATGCCGTTATCAGGAATTTTCAATTACCAGGATAGTCATTTTATTGTAATTGGGACAAAATATTCGTATTCACGAAGTTACTTCCTTATTATAATAATTTTGCCTGTGACATTTGGCTGTTTATCATGAAAACACCTGCTTTCATTTATCAAAGCTGAAATTAGAATGTAAATATAGGTATGTATTTTACACGATACATTCTTTGGATTTTCCAATTGTACATATTCTAGAAAAAAGATACTGATGTTCCATACATATAATAAAAATGTTCCTTCCACTACTGTTACCGTAAGTAAGACTAGAAAAACTCTAACTCCCGTTTGATCAGTTGTATGGCAATTAGAGAAAGTAATTCGTATGTATGAAATTAAGTGGATTAACTTTTACCGACAACGGGCAAAAATGTTGCAAAGTTTGAGCAAAGAAAATACGCCCCGCAGCCGTTGCCGTCGTTATTTTGAAAACAGTATGATATGCAAGTACCCTTTTTGGCAATTAGGTCAGAGACGATCCTAATTTTCCAATCAAAAGTTACCCCAACAAAACTATGAAAAGGCAAAGACCATTGCATTTGTTTTTCATATCACGCATCTGACTGCCTGGGCACCTATCAATTTTGTAATTATAAAAACTTGCTTTATAAAATTCTAAATTCGTGGAGAATTGACCAACAAAACTTTATGCATGTCAAATTTGAAATGAACTTTAAGCTTTAATCCTGTGGCATCTACTGTAGTGTGCTCTCCCACTGCTTGTACTAAGGCTAAGAGCATATCTATAAGTTCTTTGAACAAAGCTATTTTCGCCTTCTTCGCTGTGCCTTTTGTGATGAGAAACTGCTTCAAAACTTACCTCCACTCAATTAGTTAAACGTGTAATTCGATATGCAAGATAGTATATTATTCGTCTTTGTGTGCCAGAAAAGGATTATTGTTTATTGTCCCTAGATGACTAAATAGATAAGTAATGCTATATTAATTTGGGACAAAACAATGATGAGGTTAACTTTTTGCGCCTGGAAGAGAGTGGTATGAAATTTTGGAAACACCTTACTGAAAGCTAGTGGAGAGATTCACCGAGAGCGGGGGCTATCCTTGTCATCGCCAAAATGCACCTCAATGACACATTAAATGTTCTTTATTTTCAACCATGGCTGGATATTGCCCTTGTTTGGAGTGTCCTAATTTATCCTGGAGAGAATTCACGTTTCCCCTTAAAAGGTCTGATATTTGCGGCATTTTTATTAATAATATACTTGAGCACAAGAGATTAGTGAAATGTCTTAAATAATATTGCCCATTCACCATACAACATCGTACAAGGGAATTATTACGAGTAGCTAGGCTATTGTGTGTACAAAGAAACACTTTTCAATTCAATTTTATGATACTTCGGATGAATTCATCAAAACTGTAACCACTCTAGAAAACGTTTTATTTACAATCTCAGTCCATGAATACGGTCACCGCCGTTGACAGGCTAAACGTCCCATGATGGCCTTCCATGTCTACAAGTTTCTAGGGCTTCTAGGAAAATGATTTTTTTTTGTTTTAGGGCGAAAATCCATTAGAACTGGAGCTAAATCCTTTTTCTCTAAATGTACTCTGCTACAAAATAAATTATGAGGATGTTCACTTCGTATTCAAAACTTTCTGTTAATATATCACAAGTCCAACTTTGCTCAGTTTTCCCCTTTTACATTTACAGGAGACACAAAGGACAAAGTTTTGACAACTTGCGAAAATCAGTTACAACGTGCTGTGTAACAGAGTTGAATGCAGTACAATACTTGGTTTGTTTGATTGTCGTCTCGATTGTTTTATTCGTTGACCGACATAGTTTTCACATACCATCCCATACCGTCCAATTGCCTATTTTACAAAGTGACAGTAGAAGTAATTTAACATAATTTTTGCTTTGACATATTAAGCTTTGCAGCCGAAAATGAGAATATTTTAAATCCGACATACGACCCGAGATTTACACAGGGAATTTATTACTAAGCGACTTACCAATAGAATCCCGAAGTTTGTAAGTATGAATTTTGGACAGAGTGCTATTAGAAAGTAACAAACAAAAGTCTATTCTACTACCAGCTAGTTGGCAATATCCATCTTGTATTTATCGTAGTAAGCTGAACTTGCTTGCACATGTTCAGATTTTCATCAATAACATCAAAAAATTGGGGGAATGCAACACATGAAAGGGAAACCTTGCCCAGTTAGCAGCTTGAGTGACAAATTGCCAATGGAGTTGAAAATTATATTGAATAAATTTGAGTATCGTTCTCATTTCCGTTGCTAAAACCAGTAAGGCAACATGAAACGGTAAATAATTTTGATTGAAGTTTAATTGCAAGGGAAGCCAATTTAAATTCCTAACTTTAACGAAACAAAATTGTCAACAACATTTGATTCATTTCATTGTGCTGGTGCTCTGCCAACAATGATATTGGAGGACTCCTATAACTTTTGTGTCATTCGTTCCGTGAAAAATTTTCGCTACGAAGGCAGTATTATAATAAAATATAATTTTCGAATTCCGGGAAGCAGTAGAAATTAAATATAGAAGATTTCTCTTTCGATTGTGAATATTTTCTTCTTCATGCCATGAAACTGGAGATTATGAATCAATTAAACGAGTACGGCCATGGATAATAAAATACATAAAATATAATATTCTGAGAAATGCATGACATCAATGTCAAAGCGAGGAGAGGATAGTTGACAGTTCACAAAGAAGTTTAAGCTTCTCCAAGACAGATCGGTAACTATAATGGCAGAGAGCAGAAAGAAAATGTAGGAGCACGCAAGGGAGAAATGAAAGAGGAAGATGGAAATGAAATGAAATTGAGAGAATAACGTAGGCAGTTCAAAGCAGCAAACATTTCTAAAGAGTTTTATTTTCATTGGCTCTGTGCATGGAGTTCGTTTCATTCTGCTCCCGTTCCTGCGACAATCACAAGATTTCATACAAAATCAGAAGCGTTTGTGTACCTCGGAGCAGCAGAAGTGATTATAAACTGGCATTCAGCTCAAGAAAGAGAAAGACCGATTATTCCTCTGTGGAAACATGTCTGTTAAAATTTGCCGTTTTCAAGCAACTCGTTAGCTACTTTTGTGTATTCGGAATCAAAGTTTCCCCTTCCTAACAAGAAGAACATGACGGTACATATTTTGTCATTTGTGAAACTTGAAGAAGTAATTCCTACAAAATCATGTCCATTTATTCACCCACTCAGAACGTTGCATTTTATTTTGTATTTACATAAATATTATTGTGCTTGTGCACTCACTCAACATTTTGTGCCGTCATTTTCATCAATCCTTGGGATGTAAGAAATCCGTCCAATACAATATATTCTGTCTAGCATATTTAAACTTCCTTTCCAAGCACCTCCACGAGTAAGATTTTATTCTCACATTTGCATCGAGTCATTAGTTACACTCTACATTCGCAGTATGGAAGTATGAAAAGTTGACATGTACATATGCGTTCACGTTTCTTTGACTTTGCTGGAATAAAGGAAGATACAGAGTAACAACTTTTGAAATGGTTAGTCGCGAATACATTTCCGTCTACATTTCTGTTTTTGTAAATAAAGATGTCATCAGAGAAGAAAGTTTCACTTTCGTTCCTGTGTTGGAAGAACGACAACTGCATGAAAAGTTTGAGATTGAAAAAAGCGTCATGAAAGCTTATTAACATTCAATTTCTGACTATGGCGTAACTCTTTACCCCTATTATCATGTTTCCAATAAATCCAATAACTATTACAGACTGTAATTTACAGTAATAAGGCGACTTGAACCACGACGGTTGCGATCTACCTACACAAGCCAACATTCCATGTCATCCTATCCTATCCCTTCGAAATAGAAAACAAATAACTCGTACTGCTTTATCTGTGAATTTATTATCAGAAGGTGCGCGTGGAACCGAACTCAATCCTCAAAAGGACTATTTGCATGCCTCAATACAAAAGGGACAATCCCACTCCGGAATGTTGAAATTATATAAGGAAGGTTTTCAAACTCACGTTACATAAAATATGTCTTCATTTCGAGTGCGTGAATACGATATTAAACCACCCTGCGGATTGTAAAACAGTTGGAAAGAATTCTCATAATATTATGGCATTTTCACAGTGCCCCGAAACATCACACGTCCAAGTCTCACGGTTGTTGTAACTATTCAGAAGTATTATACTACCTAAGGCATGGATATCAACGGTACACGAAATATGAGCAAACAAATACAAAATATTTATGTTCAAGCGGAATGTAATTTGGCATTTTCAACTTTTTCAAGTCAGGTGTTAAAATATACAAAGAAAAAGTTGCGTAAAAACATACGTAGTTTAACAATTAGTAGGTCTTTACACAAATAATAAAAAGAAACAGATGGAACAAAATCCAAACATTTCATATCATTAACTTATCCATTTGTGATTCTCAGATTTTACGACAAAATTCACATGGCACCTGGAATAAATATGTTTTTATAGAGGAAATAATTCCCAGTAAGAAGAAAGTAGATCATGGAAAACATTCTCCTGAATTGACGTCAGCATTCCATTCTATTGACTTGAAAAAGGGTGCATATTTGCGAACTCGTTTGAAATGGATCACCGCCGTATATCTCTGTAAATAACTGTAAATTTTCGTGACAGAAAAGTAACGATTTTTATGAAACTTTTAGATAAAGGCCATATTTTAGTGCAGCCTCCCACTTTGAAAATTTATTGAGTTGCCTTGTGGCATCAACCTCGAGCTAGGGTTCAGTTAGGAGCATCTTGAGGGCAGCGAGAATGGAAATCAGTCCGAGGAATGCCCACATCTACCCATTTCTACCCATACTGCAAGAAATGGACTCTAATTTTATAAATGAGCTCACACTGTTACAACAGATTAAAATTGTCAGATAATTTATAAATGTCGGTATATCAATACTGCAATATATTTAACCTTTACAATTTCGGTATAACTGTATAAGGCACAAACCAAAAACACATTGTTTGTTTGGGAAAAAGGTTTAAAAACCTTAGTAAACAACATGTACTATGTATTTTATGTATTTTCAGTGTCACGAAGAGGTGGCCTGTAAATCGGGAACGAAGGAGTTTTTTCGGGAGAAATGATGCTAAGTACCGCGCAACATCATCTCTGAAATATGTATTACCGCTTACGACGTTAGTGGAATCCACTTTTTTGTGAAAGCATGCCCACATTATTATGGCCTCACTTAGAGACCCACCAGCTTGTCATGATACTTTTCTATTGTTACCCTTGTCCTTGGAATAGTTGGAGTCGTAGAATGAAGAAGAAAAGTAGGAAGGTCGAATTCAGAAAAGATAGAAAGAAAGCATCGATGAAGCTCGTACCCGAAGTAGAAGTGATTTTTTTCGGGCAAAGTACCTAGCATACACTGGCAATGTGAAAAGGAAGGGGAAAGAAGTTGAGAATTTCAGAGAAAGACGGTGTGTGCTGATGGGTGGTTAAAACATGAAACTGTACAATGTTATAGAAAATGAGAGAAGCAAACGACATATCTTTGGCTGAGATTTATTTTAGAACAAAAGATAGTCAATAAAGCAGCAAGAGCATTTTATCTTCTGTCTGTTATAATGGCGTAATCCAGGTTCCATTGGTATTCAGAATACCAATGCCGTATGAAAACTGTATTCTTCACACTTCGCTTTATTACATTGAACGCTTTTCATGCCCGCATTATTCGGTGATCAATGCAACGTTATCCCATCGCATTTGGTCTTACGTGTGAATGGAAGTGCTTATTGACAAAAACTGGTGACCTTCTTTCATTCACCAGTTTGATGTTGTTTAAGCCATTTAAGCGGATATATTTAGTGATGTTTTTCTTGATTCTATACTGAAAGCATTTTTTTTAAACCAGTTCGTCTTTATTAGTTTCTTTGTATGACTTTCATTTAACTTTTTATAAACTCTACAAATATAAATTGAATCTTGTAGTTGAATTTAATTTACTAAGACCAAATTCTCATAAATCAAATTTGGAATGGAATTAGAGAGTCTGTGATCACCACTATTAGTAAAAGCAGCCACACATTTTGCTAGATCATTTTTTACAGGATGAAAGGAAGGTTATTTGTAAAAGCAAAAGCATTGTAGTTATGTTGTAGGTGTCCTATATTAGAGGAATTATGTCCGCGAAAGCTTACAAAGTGTCATGTGTGGACTCTTCAACAAATGACATCTCTGCCTGGACAGATTTTGTGGCAAGACGGGGCTGTCATTTTTGCACTCAAGGTTTGAAATGATAATAATGAGTGTTTTGCAGCGACATTGATGTCATGTTAGATAAATGAGCACGTGTAATCCTATTATTCCCATTTCCTGTTATTTGTCTATACTCCCATTATTTTTCGTCAACAAAGCTTTTCAAAGAAAAACTTGTAACCAAAAGACTTGAAACATGAAAGTGACTACGACCCTTTGCAGTTTAATGGAGTAAAAACGCTTTGGTATAACGAAAAACCTAATTAGCAGTGGAAATTTTCAACGTTTTCTCGTTATAATGCCCGATTTTGAAAGAAGAGAGAAGCGTCACTTCCCTTCAATCTCACGGGAAATGATGCTTGAACGGCTTAGTGCGTTTCGGTAGGGTATTAATGAAAAAACGGAGAGGAGATAAATATAGAGAAGTGGGCTGTATTTTTGATCATGCTCTTCAGACATGATTAATAGCACGGTGTTCAGTGAAGTGGAATCAGATCTCTCCAATGCACTGCATGAGCACACCATAACCAGCTAACCGTGCCCTGACATATTCGATTTTGCTAGATCCATTTATTTTTGTCTGACTTTTTAAACGGGAGAGGAAAACGAGAAAAATTTCAATAATGAAAGAAGTACTACTTGCCAATATTGCGTTTTATTGTCGAAGATAATATGTACAACTTTTTGGCGTAGTACCCTCGTCGATTCTGCATGAAATCACAAAGTTGAAGTAGAACTAATTATTCTCTGGCAAAAAACTATATAGGTTGTAAGCTGGATTTCTCCTGGTTGGATACTGCCTTGCCAGAGAGGCGAACCGTTCCCCTTCGGACATTTGGTAAAGCTGCAAGAAAGAAAGTCGGCCCGGAGGACGTTTGCAATTCTAAATAGATAATAGATCCAAAAAGTGGAATTCATCAATACTTCAAAGTAGAGCTGCTATAGGTTTATAGTTATGATCAGATTTTTTTCGCTGAGATTTCTAAACGCTGTAAAAATCTCGACTACCTCTTAGATTGGTTGCATAATGCCTTTTTACACGATATTTGTTTGTTAACTTTTGTAGCCGCATAGTTTTTCTGCATCCGTCAAAAAATGCCATATGGTATGATAATTAAAAAGAACAACTGGTTTACATTACAAAGTAGAGTTTGCATAGAGGCGTTACGGGTAACAACAAGCTTAGCGTGAGCCTCCATCAGATTTACTTGGTTACCAAATGGACTTTTGCTCATGTTCAACTGCTACACTCAACATATTACCCAAAAAATTGTAATTGTGATAAAATAAAATTAGAGAGAAAAACATTGATTTTAGTATGCACAGGAATTGGTAACGATAAGGTAACGCTTTGCAAACTCTAATTTCAAGTGAACAAGTTTTCATTTTCAAGTCATTCATTTTCAGTGTTGCCCTGGATAAGCTTAAAAAACAGGTATTATAGAGATAACTCAAGATTATTTGCCTCGCTGATATCAGAATGATGATGATAATGCTGGCGACCTTCAGACGTCAACATGGGGCTGTGCACTGCACACAATGCGGTAGGCCAAATAGATCATGATGATGGTGCTATGACTGCGTCTGATGGACAGTGATTTTGCTTGGCAGTTGGCACCTACGCCATACCTTTTTCAGTCCTTCCATTATAGTCAACTCCAGACTTCATACCCGAGGAGATAAATCATACAGGAATTTTAGTTACCATTTATTACGGGAAGGCAGATCACAAGTACAGAGTCACTAGACACAAGCCCATTTTCCTGGCATTCCATTCTGAGTTGCAATGAACTTGCCAAATTGCATTGTTGCTCAAAGTAGGCTTGGAACAAAAGCAAGTTGGACGGGTTGAGTATCCTCAAAAACAATTTGCAAAATTAGCCATTAAGCAGTGAACAAATCTGAGCATATTTACTACTGCTGACGCGCAAAGCACGGACTCCTC
This sequence comes from Cyphoderus albinus, assembly GCA_021029165.1. Lineage (NCBI taxonomy): Eukaryota > Metazoa > Arthropoda > Collembola > Entomobryomorpha > Paronellidae > Cyphoderus > Cyphoderus albinus. Next base: position 76,503 of record VYYJ01000238.1, read on the forward strand.
GTCATCAATAACTTCAACTGCTATTTGAAACAATTGCATTTCTTATTTATGCGCTTTTGCTCATAGTGTTATGCAGCAGCAACCCAGCAGGTGACAAGTTGCAAATATATTTTGTCTTTCGTCGAAATGTCATCATGTAGTGAGAAAGCCATTTAGTGATTTATTAAACCACTTTTGGTTTCACAAACGCGTCACCTCCCTTCTGCACGATTCTTTTGTTTCTGACAGGAGTCGCTGCAAATGAACAAGTAACACCAGAATGAGGATTGCAGTGGTTTCCTCGATATTTTTTACAATAATTCTACGATTTGTTTACTTTTTGACTGTCTTCGTTGTGTGGGTAGCACTAGTACAGGATTTGTCTCGCCTGTAGTATAACGTTATATGACAGTTAGGGCTGGAACGCTGTTAGAGAGGAGGATTTTTTAATAAATTGATAAGACATTTGCCATCTTGCCAAACGTTTTTTCAATTATCGAGTAAAACATTAACTGTACAAATGCATATCTTGAGTTGGAAAGAGCAGCTGAAACCGGCATCGTATTCATCAGTAATAAAACTGTACGAAAGTACTACAAAATTAGCTACAGGAGCTAAAATGGCTTTAAGTAATAATTAATACTTTGTATTTCATACAGAAAGTTGTTCATCGACACACTTTGGGAAACCTTACACAATCATGCACATGTTTCTGCCAACTGAATACCACAAGATGGAATTACAAAAGAAAGACTCAAAAGTCTGCTAAAGTTAATAGCCCAAAATTGCTGCTACGTCAAAGTATACCGCAGCTCGGAGTATTTGAATGACAAGATGCAACCACCTTCATTCATTTGCAAAAACTATTTATAGTTTTCGAAAATTACTTTCTGAATCATTGTATGGAACAGAGTGAAAAACGTTAATTTGGTTTATGGTTTCCTTGCTCAGAAGTTGAGAAATTTTTTTACATTAATTCATGACATGCATATGCCTTAAGTTATCATTAGTCTGACATCGTAAAGCTTAAGAAGTGAAGTGCATGTGTGGAAAGAGGAGGAGGGAATTAATTTAGCTTTACACGTGAATAAAAAACATGCTTGCACTGAGAAGTGGGCTGAAAAATATTATCAATTACAATCACCAGCAACGGCCATTCTTCCTCGTAAACAATAGAACTTCATTGGTCATGGAACGTTAATGGAAATAGAACGTCTTTAACGTAATCAAAATTTACAACCCATCTCTGTCTCTGCCTCCTTTTGCTGCTCATAATAAAATATAAATAAAAAACAAAAAAATATTTAGTGTATATAATACATATTAAAGAGTACTTAAAGCGCATAAAAAGCAAAAGTATCATCACTCATCGGTTAGGTGGATGAAGATTTGAAGATGATACGATGATCGCATCTGCACAATGCGAATCCTCTGCTCAGTTCTTGTAAACTCCTTGATTTAATGAGTTTTTTTCTTCTTACAAGACTACAGCGTAAACCTGCAGGAAAAGGTAACCAGCCGAGAGTTTGTGACAAAAATGGAAGAAGAAAAAGAGGCTAATCATGTTTTCGTGCTTTTCTATTCCTTTGTGTTTTTAGCCCATCCTGCATGAGATCCATTACAAAGCACGACAAGAGAGAGAGGGAAACTGACATCTTTTGAGTAATATGAGCGTGCTACATTAAGATGCTTAATAATGATGATGATGATGTGGAGTTTTGCAATTGCAGACTTTTGCCTCCAGCATTTGTGCCGTAATATTT
>VYYJ01000239.1:0-78156 GCA_021029165.1 Cyphoderus albinus
AACCAGGATTCTTATTTATATATGAAGAAACTGAAACACAACTGGATGCGTTCAGTTTAATAAACAAGTCATTAACTAACATTTGAGTTTTGCCTTTGGCTTTTTTGAGAACTGGTTAGATTCCTGGAAAACATTTTCACATAGGTACTTTTAAACGACCTAGTCCTAAAATGCAATTTTTTAAGTCAGGGACACCTTCAGTTACTGGCTCGAGCTCGCAATGACTGTCGACAGGACGCGATCGTATCAACTAAATTGAAAAAAATATTTATAAAGGTAAGGCAAATCCATTCATCGTATTGCATTATGCACTATAGCAAAAAAAGATTTACTCATTACATGCATTGTTTTATAATATTACATTACTAAAATGTATGATAGTTTTATAATACAAAATAGAATCTGTATTTAAAAGCTTTGAAGGAGTTCGGCTAGTGCACGCTTGAAACAAATTTCATAAAATTAAACTAGGACTAAAGTAAGTTTTGCAATTCACATTTGTGATAGCACTCATTAAAAGTTTAGTAAGTTGTATGGCTTAAATTTGGCCCATTTCCAAAACATTATTTAATGACAAGCACACCTGGACTGCGATTGTTAGTTTTATAAATTGAAAAAAATGCGTGCGTATACGGAAAATAGAAAGTGGAAAATGTCTTTTCGAGACCTAAATAATTTTCTTGCATGTTGCGTTTTCAGCCAGCTGCGGTTATATAGAAACAGAGTTGTTGAACCTGCTGCTAATCTACAAAATATTGTAAAAATTGTCATCAATTGTCACAACTCACAATCATTGTAGTCAGTGAAAGCAGCAATAAGTCAAGAAGCCATGTGAACTGGACAATTAGATCTAATAGCTTGTCTTTAACACATTATCTCATAATAAAGGTAATTTTAGTTCCAACTATAAGCATTTTGTTATAGTTAGCTGATACGTACTATGTATTAAACCTACGAGTAAAATGTTGAGTTTAGTTGAAGTTTCACATCAAAAGTATAGTTTACCATACATCAACAATAATTGGATAGTGAAAATGAATTTTAATTATGTAATGCATGCAATGTTTGGACGAAACAACTGGGCCGTGAGAATGACCTCACCTCGCGTTATAAAATATGCATTATTTTATTACTTCTTGGTTTAGAATGGACCTGTACATACTTATTGACAAAAAATGTTTTCTCTAATCGACCAAACAACCGTTTGTAGGTTAGGTATGCAAAGAAAAGGAAGCACGCGTTGAGCGTTATTCCTAGAGAGTAGAAAGACTGCTGGTTTCGGGTGCTTTTTCCTACCGTGTTTTGCTTATTGCCTGTCATAGGAGAAAGCGTCCCTCGTGCCGAGGAATTCATGTGCAAATGTTTATTAAGGTATTCCCCCATGCATTCAAAATTAGTAATTTATGTAATTATACTTGTCTTCTAATACCCATGTAACATGGAAATAATCGACTTGATAGCTGCACCAATAGAACAGCTTTTCATAAGCAACAACATTTTACCTTTTCTTTTCTTTTTATTCATTAATTTCAGTGTACAATTCAGCTTTCATAAAATAGAAAAGTGCAAATTGCATTGTTTATGAGTTACTTTTATTGTGGTCCTTTTAAGTAAAGCATTTTTTTTAGATTCCGTATCTATACATCACATCGGTTCTTACAGTGTACTTGACACCGCTTTTTACGACTGATCCTTCATGGTATAAATCTTGACCAAATACCAATGCCATTCCAGTTTTAGGTTTTACAGGAATCCTTGGCTCTGGCTCCATCCTTGGAGAACCTTCTGGTGGGGTTACGAAAGTTGTTTCGCCTCCGTCAAAATCATCGTTTAGGTACATTTGAATGGTTAAAAGGCTTATTTCCAACTTATTATTTTCTCGTGCATAACTCCCATCTGTGTGCGCTGTAAAGAACTGATTCTTAAAGTACTTTAAGAATCTCAGCCTTTCATTCAGTCCTACGACCTGAGCTCCCTTAACTTTCCTTGGAATGAAAGATGATATTCGCCTCCACAATTCTGCAACAAATTCTTCGTCGTCTATCATCACTCTCGACCCACTACGGAGATTGTCATTGACCGTCTCTAATCCTCCGTGATTCACCGAAACAGTGGAGAAATTTTGGGCTTCTGCAGCTTTAATTAAAGATTTACATTCCTCCACAGTAAAAATATTTTCTAGAGTGAAAGCTAACGCAGGATCACTAAAATCCTTGTCGGAGATCACAGATGATAAATCTAGGTTGCACCTTTTAATTCCACAGGTGTCAAAATTCTGCGATAAGCGAATGGTTTCTTGGCCTTGCCCAATGTTACACATTTCTTCGTTTCTTTCTCCCATTTTCACTTTTATAACTGTTTGTGTATAAACTTCAAACAAAAAGATGCAAGAAGTCACAGCTAAAAACGGATCGTTTTTTCGAACGACAATCAGCAAATAGCAATGTGAAGATCCAGGATGGAACTAATCCCATACCCAATGCTTTTACTCATTTTTATTATAGCCATTTCATAGCTCGTTATACAATAAAACTTGCATTGCGATTGCAAGTAACCGTCGCGTCGGATGTTATCTACAGAGAGCTGTCAACATGAAACGTATTTGTAACGTTTTCAGAACTCATATAACTTTCGAGTTCGACAAAGCAAGCACAGCAAAGAACCCGTTAAAACAGGGACAGGCTCCTTTAACATTTGAAAGATTATACATGTTTTTATAAACTTACATTACACTTTACGCCAGATAAGTCTTTATGATTGGAGAAATGTAGACAGTATAAATCAGAGAAAGTTGAGTCACTCTGGCCATTACACATAATTGTGGTGGTCTTCAAGTTAATTTGAAAAATAAATGAGACAATCTAAAATTATGACAGATTAGCAGAGTGGTTATATTGCAAAACATGTGTATAACGTAAGTTCTCTGATTTCTGTCATTCAGTAACATTATTGCATATGCGAAAAACTGCAATGCTTTCAGTTTGCCTTTTATAAACTTTATATTTATATGCTTTATACATCAAGATTTTTTCTGTAAGGATTCCGATTTTAGCACTACAGAAGTACAGAACCAGCAGCCGTATCAGAAACAGATGATTGTAAACGTGTGGGGACTATGTGTGGAGTTATTTATTCTATAGTAAAAATAGGCAATGATCCTCATGTTCATACCATCAGAAACTGGAGTGTGGAAGAGAATGTAAAAAATTATTTTTTGTGAGCACATTAGAATTTAATTGAAGATAACCTTCATGTGTTTATACGTGTCACACTACTATTTCAACAATGAAATAAAATAAAAGTTGTTTAACAACTCGTATTTTAATGCGTAGCCAGACCCCTGGATGGAGGCCCCTTCTTCGAAGAGGCCCCCCCGCACCGCGTCCTTTCGCTCTCTTGACGCTACGCCCCTGCTCGTATTTTAATAAAGAAGCGATGCAGTGTCATACTTAAAAACTGGTCGCCGGAGAAAGATATAAATTTCTTTATAGCACTTCCAGACTAGACCTCCATACAATGTGGTCAAATATATTTCCAGATTTTGGTATTTTCAGTTCTTTAGACAAATTGAACACCTTTACTGGTAAACTGTCACTCAAACTTTAAACAAATCTTACCCTAATTGAGTATAGTAAAACAAAGTGTTTTGTTGGCAGATATGTGGCATCGGGTGTTTCTCTGGGCCTTTCTTTCCTCATTTATCGTTCATGTAATTGGTGCTTTAATTGCATTTGGAACACTTCGGAAACACAGAGTTGGAAGGTGAATTTATAATTTGCTTATTGGCATCTAGTACATGTCTATGTAAATAAATACTGAAATAAAAAATGTTTTCTCTAGGTTTTTTCCGCTTCTGGTTCTTCTCATGGGTGTAGTTAACCCTGGGACAACTGGACTAATTACGAGTGCAGTGATATCATTCATCTATAAAGCCAGCTCTATGACGATGACACCATTAAACGCTTTTGTATATGGAGTTGGTCAAACCGGTGTCGCAGCAGCGTTTTCTTTCACAAGAATTCTTGCCACGCTGTAAAAAATTATACTAAATTGTGGTTACCGTTTTCATTACTCAAAAGTATGTCTCTATTTATTTTTTAAATTGTGAATTGACCACAAATCATAACAGCACACTTCAATTGCCCGTCTTAATTAAGGTTTATTTGAGGTGCAATTGTTTTTTTTTGGACATGTTCACAATTTGTGATATTACACATAAAATTAATTTAATCAATCACAAAATTAATTCTAATGTTTTTAACTTTATAAGCAGACTGAGATATTCATTAGTAGATTTTACCGACTAGAAGACTACGAAAGAAGTATTATCGAGTGTGGATTTATATGTATTTATGTTTAGGAAATCGTGAAATGTTTAGTGTTCAATAGCCGTTGCCCCTTACATCTCATCCTAATTATTGCACTTCATTAATAATTCATCTATGTTTAATTTAGAATATCGGTTTTCCAACCTCTTCAATTTGGACAATTCTGAAGATTATAGTGTTATGAATGATTTATAAGCAATAACCATATAATTTTACAGTATTTTACAGTTTAGTCAACGATAATCGTGTTCAAGCAATATGTTTAATTCACATCATGCCCAAGGATCACAAATACTATTTCCACTGCCCATTTTCATTCAGAAATCAAAACCATTACCACGTAAAGAATAAAGTGGAAATGACACTCATGTAGTAAAAAATAAAAACAGTAAAAAAGGGAGAAAAGAAGAAAGATATTTAATTGTTGATTTATTTTATTTTATAATTACACAAAATCCGTTCACATAAATAAGTAATACACAATTGAGTTTATTTTTTAACTGTTAGAGTATTACAAGAGGATAACAACATGGCACATTTAAATTGTTCAGTTCACAGATAATCACTACTCTTGGTGCAAAAGTGAAAGCTAAGGGTGTAGATAGTTACTGGTGAAAGCATCGTTTGACATTAATTCAAATCGTTATATTTTACGAACATTTTTGTATTATTTAAAAACTAGCAATATATTCCAAAATTGTGTCAGCATAAGTGGATTTACTTTATCAGGCTGCAACTTTTCTGTTCCGCATTTATGCATTAAGTATGTAACAACATTAATCATCGAGTTTCTTAATTGAAGTTACGTAAAAACCAAGAGTTCTTTAAGCGAGATAACTCAAGAACAGTTAAGTTAAAGCTTACACAAATTAGCAATATTACCTTCCCTGCTTATTCTAGAAACCATTGTTTCAAAAATAGATAAATATATGACAATGATTAACATAAAATTAAAAATTAACAAAGAGTAAAGCCTTAAGACTTATTTACATTTATAGTAAACGGTGTACGATTAAGTATTGTGTGCTGCTCCTGCTTCTTAATTATTTCCAGATAGATCCCAAAAAGTGGTCTCACGATTGTTTGTAGTTACTTTTTATTACATGAAGGAGATATTTGTATTGAATGTATAATATTTGTATATGAGAAGAAATTTCATACATTTTTTTCTCGTGATGAGACGGAGGGAGATCGAGGTCGTGCTCTTGCTCCTTCATCGACTTTCAAACTATTGCCAAATTTTGTTTCATTCGTCATTACCGTTGTTATCAAATGTTTCATCGAACTGGTACTTGGCTGCTGTTGTGCTATCAGTCTCTCTTGTTTCTTCTTCTGAACAAACCTCTTCCAAATGACTTGTATAACTCTGGCACAATATTCTTCGCGTTGGCGCCATAGAGTTGAAGATATTGGCTCATACCCAGGTCGTTCTTGGTGTAACTGAACCTAAGTCATTAATAGCTTTTAATATTTCCGATCTATGCAGATATTGAATCATATTCAGTCAAACGCTTGACTGACGCTATATAATTACCTCTGACAGTTCTGCAGCATCCTCAACTGGATTACCTTTTCTTGCAAAGAACTATTTAAAAATATATTTAAAAATTAAGAGAATGTGCTTCTATTTCATGCTAAATGAAGGCTAAAAAGATACATATATTGTACTAACGTCACGTGTGAGGGCATCTATCAGATCCACACAGAAGATAGTGTCATCTTTTAATTTACAACAAAATTTGATTAAATTAATACTATATAATTTCGCAATGGTTCATTTTCAGAATCAAAGGTTACTTTGCGTTTGCGTATGTACCTTTGCATATCGCAATGTCCATCGATATAATTTTATATTTATTTGGCTTATGAATTTGTAGCGGTGGTTCCAAAACATTCAAAAAGTCTGAAAGCTGACTGTATTTAATGTATTGAGTTCCATCGGGATCGAATTGTGCCTTAGGTTAAATATTAAATACATAAATTAATTTGTATACAATAATAATGCGTTACGTTTTTTGTGAATTGACTTAAAGTGTACTTGAACTTGATAACAAACCGTATAACCGTAACAAATAGTCAAGAGTGAATCGAATCATTGGCAAGAAACGTACCCATATTTCATAGTACATATCGTAATCGTCATCTGTAAGTCCTTCCTGAACTTCCTCCGTTGCTTGAGAATAGTTCTCCAGAATAACGGCGATGTACATGTTTATAACAATGAGGAAACTGATGACAAGATAAGTCAGAAGGAAAGCAATGCCAACGGTGGGGTTTCCACAATCCCCTGGCTTTCCCAGTTCTGGGTCAGGTTGTTCGCACCCCTCCTCGTCAATTATTCCATTCAGAACGTCATTCCATCCGGCGGATGTAGACATTTGAAAGAGCAAAATAATTGACTGTCCAAACGTTTGGAAATTGAAGACTTCGTCCAGACCTCCTGGCTTCAACTTGACATTCATGAAGAAAGACATTCCAAATATGGCAAATATGAACATGACCAGAAACAAAAGAAGGCAAATGTTGAACAACGCGGGAAGGCTCATGGCTAATGCAAAGAGAAGTGTCCGGATGCCCTTCGCACCCTTAACTAGTCGCAGGACCCTTCCAACCTTCGCCACACGGACCACACGGAGCAGTGTGGGCGACACAAAATATTTCTCAATGATGTCACTCAGCATCATGCCGGCCACAGACATGACGACGACGACCAAGTCAAAGAGATTCCATGGCTCCTTGAAGTAATAATATCGGAGTGCGAATATCTTGAGAAGACATTCAATCGAAAAAATGGCAATAAATATTCCATTGAGATAATCCAGCATCCTTTCCCAAGTCTAATACATGAACAATTTAATGAGATTTGTTAGAATTTCCCCCAAAAAATACAAGTACAAAGAAAATTGGTGTGCACATTTGTCTTACTTCCGGTTGTTTGTAATAATCTAATGTCATCAGTAGCATGTTCAGACCTAAACAACAGGTTCAAACGAATATAGTTTCAAATTTAATAATGATTTGATGCTATCCCTTAAAGAAAAATTAAGTGATAGCACCTACGAAACTTGAAAGGTGAAATATTACCAATAAAAACCATCACAATCATATCAAATTTCTGGTTTGTGACCAGTTCGAACACCATCGCCTGGGGCTTCCATTTTGGGCGCGGAACAGCCTTCAGCGGCTTTTTGGACCCCATTTTTTTCATTGCGTTGTAGTATTTTTTCTGGTCTTCTGTCATAAACATTTCTAGCGAACCTCCAGCCTACATGTATTTCCGAATTAAGAGTTAAACGTTTCGCGGTCCGACTTATGCTGCATGAAACTATGTAATGAAGTACCTTCTTTTTTTGCTCGTTAAAGTTGTCAATGATGACTCCAATGAACAGGTTCAATGTAAAGAATGAGCCGAAAATGATGAAGATCACAAAATAAACGTACATGGCGAAACTGGCTTCTCGATGTGGCTGGTCATCGATTTCCCTTGAGTCGATGGCGTCATTCATGATGTCAATCCAGCCCTTAAAAGTGGCCACCTGGAACAGACAGAGGTAAGCTTTGCCCACATGGTCAAAGTTCATGGGAGAATTTTCCCAGGTCATATTATTAGCCAAACATTCGACTTTCCCCTTGATTATTCGGTAATCAGGCTTTGCCCCATCCTCTGGATCGACGCACTGTTTTACGATCAATTTCATTAATAAATCATGCTGTTTCTCTCAAATAGTTGGACAAGTGTGTTTGTTAATAGTCTACCTTAAAGAACTTTCCATTGAACAGTTGAACTCCCATGATCGCAAAAATCAGCCAAAACATCAAACACACAAGCAGTACGTTGAAAATGCTGGGAATAGCTTGGACCAATGCGTTAACCACAACCTAATAAAATTAGGGGTTAAAGTCACTGTAAGTTGAATTTTAAACTTTGAATAGGCAATTAAATTACAGCCTTCAATTACCCTCATTCCTTGCATTCTTGACATGGCACGAAGTGGTCGCAGAGCGCGTAATGTTCTCATTGTTTTAAAGGCTTGAACACTACCGTAACCAGCCAAAGAAGCCACAAAGTTTATCAGTGACACCTGGGGAAGGTTTGAAATATCCAGTGAAGACAGTAATGATATAATTGTTTTATTAAAGCAATTTTAAACTGACCATCACAATAACAAAATCGAGCCAGCACCATGCATTGGTGAAGTATGTTCGAAAGCCAAGGGCCAACCACTTAACCAGCATTTCTAATAAAAAAATTATTGTGAAGATCCTGTCCATGTAATAGAGTATATCAGTAAGAACCGGGTTCTTTTGGAGATGGACATCCTCAAGAGCCTTAATAAAAATTGAGAGAAATTTTTATTCGCAAAACGTGATCTATAGCATTGGAATTTTGTGTTTTACACATTTTCAAATTTTAGTACCAACGCCAGCGAAGAGAGGAGTATCATAATGATGACAGCAGTCTCAAAATATTTGTTTTCAATCAGCCTTTGAGTCAAAATAATTTCGAAACATTAACAAACAGAAACGAATCGAATTTTGTCTTAAGGATATTAGTATGTAGTAGAATTTACCTGAAAGTCTTTAATCGAATATGCGCCCATCCAATCCCAAATGGCGTATCGTCCACGGCAAACAGAGGAAAACGGTCGTAAAATTCGGGTGGGAAACAATCTGCAGGGTATTCTTCCTCGTCCTCTGTTTTAGCTAAAGCTTCGCCCATTTCAATTTCCTCAACTTCTTGTTCATTCAGTCCATCAAAATCGTGAACGGAAGTGTCAACCTCAATAGCATCTAAAAATAATCAGCCTTAAATAGTACTTCGTTTAAACTGGTGATTACAAATAAAACGACATTTTTCACATCAATTAACCTTCATCATATTCTCTGGAAAATGTGGTTCGATGAGACTCAAAGGACGCCATGCTAGCAGTGTCTCCTTCCGGTCTTGACCCAGAGTTAGCGGGTCGTGTAACCCCAGCATTACCGTTTTCGACATTATCTAGCAGCCTTGAACTCTGTCCCCCTGCAGCCAGTTTATTTGCGTTTATGACCATACGAGCCTTTTGATTCAGACGATGTCTCTTTCTCGGTCCACCTGCAAATAATTGAAAGCATATTTTTACACCATTTTTGCAATCGGCGAGTTTAATTAAATAAATGTTGGAGATTTAATACCATTTTCATCTGCTACTCTTTTAATACTGTTGTAACTTGATAGCATGCCGCCATTTTCGTCTCCTGTTACATTCTCACTGTTATCTGAAACTTGATTCTTATTTTTTGCAAACAATCCAACGAGCTTCCCAATGCATCTCCTGATTGAGTATTTCAGCCAACGAATAAAACGGCCAATTCTGGCGAACGCTTCTGTAAAGTTGCATTTGAGTATGAGTTAATGAGTGTGGGCTAATAAGAGGCTTGCTGTCGTTATTTGATTATTTGACGTACCTGTAAGCTTATTTGTTTCTGCATCAGCTTGGGGCGAAGAGAGATTAGAAGCCCCAAAGCTGGATAGCAATAGTGCAAGAAATAGATTGAGCACCTGCAGGAGTAATTCAAATAAATACGATTTAATGAAAGATTCCCCACACAGTTTAAAAAACACGCCAACTTGTACTTACCACAAGATTTCCTATTATCACTGTTGCGAGAAAGAATGGCACACAAGAAGCATCTCCTACAGATTACAATACAAATTGAAATGACTTTCACTAATAAGACTTAAACAAAAATAGGTACAAAATTAACAAGTTCCACCAACCTACTAACATGCAGTCCCACATGCTTTCAATCCACTCACCGCAAAGGACCCTATATAACATGCATGCTTGTCATTATTATGTATTAATGTAAAAACGTTTTCGCATTTAGTTTTGATACAAATCAATCTTGCCTAAAGATAATCATGAAGGAGTGCCAGAAGTCTGTGAAGTTCCACCTTGGCAATTCCCTTCCCGGAAATAGATTTACCTTGTCTAATTAAGTCAAGACAGGCTTAGTGAATTGTGAAGAAATTTGATTATATGGAATTGATTACATTTGCTAAACTAGGTACCATAATAATTCTTTGCAAAGAGTTGCATGCCCATCACGGCAAAAATGAATATTATGATGATTAGGACGATTACAAGGTTTCCCAGTGCCCCCATGGTTTTTCCCATAATGCTGAATAAGAGATTCAATGTCGGCCAGGACTTTGCTAGTTTAAACACTCTCAACTAAAAGCAAAAACCGTAGGTAATATGCAAGTTTTGCAAGCAATTACATTAATTGTTCAATTTAAGATAAGAGCTAACCAATCTAAAGGACCTGAGTGCACTGATTCCTGGTAATCCGGCATCTTCAAAAAGCATCTCAAGCAATGACAACGCAACAATGACGAAATCAAAAATATTCCAGCCTACCAAAGTAAAACAGAAGTAATCGTTAGATATATTTATTTATTGTTTATTTTACGAATTTATCCTTTAACTACACTTACTTATTTGAAAGTAATACTTAGGGCTCATTGCAATCAATTTTAATCCAGCCTCCACTAAAATCATTTTAAGATTTTATTTTAATTTAATTAACAGAAAGCAAAATTATATATAATGGGGCATTGTGAGACGCGATGATGGACCACAGACTAATGATTTGCAGTGTTTTCATTTTAAAATATTAATACAACTCATAATTTTTACTTACCAGCAAAAATTGATGAAAATACCTAAAATTTAATAATATATTAGATTTTTATATTCCAACAAAGTATTAATAACCAAAGCTTTAATTATGATTTTTTGCCATTTTTAGGACGTACGGCATTTCCAATCTTAAGTGTTGCAGCCATGCTCACATTTTCTTTAAGACCGTAATGATCCAAAGCCATGAAAAGCGTATTGACCGCTATGGCCATTATAATCAAAAGCTCGGCAAAGGGATCAAAAACAATGAGTGCCACCTACACAAAACATTCTTACGCATCATGCATCTTCAACCATCGAGTTATCTTTTTATAATTCATAAGATTAACAACATATCAGAACTGTGATCTGCTGAGAAAAACTAAAAACTTACAAACTTTTGAAGCATGCACCACGGGAATCCACAATTCCAAACGCAAAATGTATCAATGCTTTTAAAGTAAAATATAATTGTTATTTGATTTCAAAAATTGTTAAACTCTTTAATAAATGATTAAACTAGCCGAATACCATTTCAGACACCGTCGATAGATGCGCTCTTTTAATGTCGGCTTACGTGCTGCCGTCGCTTCATCTGGTAAAATAAGTGCAATTAATTGATGAATGATATTTTTTTCTGTAGGAATATTAAATAGGTATTACATTAACCACACCTAGAATTTCGCTAACTCGACTTGCAATACTCAATCGACTTTCTCTCCCAGCGTGGTCCAAAAATTCGTTGAGGACCATGACATCTAGAATGTACCCAAATATTCTGTATGTAAATCTATCGTACGTTACTGTTAGTCACTATATCATCAGAAAGTGTCACACCATGCATGTCGATAACCACATTCGAGCCGCCTTCTCTCAGATCAGTATTAACAATTTCTTCCGCATTATCTTCGACATCTGTTGCTGCGTACTTTTCTTTGCTACTTGATGCAAACTCATCAGATGGAGCACCCGTTTCCTGTTTAAAATTGTTACATTTTTTATAGTTTGTAACAATATTGTGAAAAGTAAATAAATGAGCAAATAGATTCTTTTGATGCTACTGTGATGCTTCGATAACTCTTGGTCATCCTCTGCTTCATTTGATACTCTCGAGTAATGACGGCAGGTTGACTGCCTCCGAGTGGACCTCGACCTGAGACATCCATATTATGAGAAGTAAAGGTCAATCTTGAACCGTGAGAATTGTACGACGAAGAATTGTATGATCCTAGACCTAGAATCATGCAGTGCTACGATACTAAATTCGACGGCAAATAAAACCTACACTACTGAAGCAAAATTAACGAAGCAGACTATTACTTTAATACCTTTTCCGTAGTTCGTTATAATTATTCCACCGTTATCTTCTGATAATGGAGTTGCGGCTGCGGAGTCATCAGCGTAAGGTAAGTGCTGTGTCCATGCAAAGGGAGAAGAATAAAACTTTTCTTTTTTAAAACATCTCATTATAAACTAACATAAATACATAAGAGACAAACTCGAAACAATACTTGTTGAGCATCCATATATGTTGACAAAACTTTGTCGCCACGCCTTCTTCCGGTTTTGCTTTGTTTTCGAGTAGACAATCCAGGGCTTCCCGGAAGACTAAGGCTGGCCTAAATTCGGACATATTTCTGAAAGAATGTGCCAATAAAAATTATCAAAAAACAGTTTTACCTTCCGCGAACGACGACTGCTGTAGCTGTTGCCGACAAGAGTTTCTTCGCCGAATTCGGATTTTAAAGAAGTATTGTCTCCTTCCGCAGCTCCAAAGCCTTTCGTGGATGAGAATGACCGAGCTAAACTGCCCCCTTCACCATCCTCATCATCAAAGGGTCCTAAACCACTTGCGAATTCCGTTTCTGCTTGTTGACGAGCAGCTTCTTCAGCTTCGGCCTTTTCCATTAGGTTAAATTTGGCTGTTTAATTCTTTATACTTTAATCTTAAAATACGTTTTCATCAAGGAGAATTTTTTCAAATACCCTCATTGCTTCCGATTCTGCTACTGCTGCAGCATCTTCCTCTTCTGCCTTCTTTTGCAACTCATCATAAGACATCTGCAACAAAGCACATCAAAATTATGTTAGTCTGTAAAATATTAATATTTAACGTATAGTAGATAAAAATAAAACGTACAGCTACGATAGCCAGGATTAAGTTCACCAAGTAAAATGATCCCAGGAAAATGATTAGAATGAAGAAAAGCATATGCCAAGGACCGGAAACTCTCAATATCTTTTGAGTAAACATAGTCAATGTTCCTTGACTTCAAATGACTTTCGGAAATTTAAGAATTATTGCTTGTAAGACTTATAGTAACCTGCTGATAGAGCCCTTCCCAGAAGTCTTGAGTCATCAATCTGAAGGCTGAAAGTAACGCCCAACCAAACGAGTCAAAAGACGTATAGCCATAATTAGGATTTTCCCCATGTCCTTGCAGACAAGTATAATTTTCCGGACAACCCCTGTGAGAAAATGCAAATCCATAACAATTTTGTCATTTTGCGATGTTCCTAATCTAACTAGTCTTATTACCCAGCACCACTAGCATTTCCACACAAAGGATAATCCTTATCCGGGTCAAGTGTGTACCAGTTTGTATTATTTGACACAAATGTTAGCCAGGTTTCATCAGTCAGGGTCATGTCTTCTTCAGGGAAATTTTTGACACATTTCTGTGTTAGTACTCCTGTATAAATCTGAAGTCCCATCAAGGCAAAAACCGAAAGTGAGAACATGGTTAGAATGATGACGTCACGGAGATTCTTTACAGATTCAATCACTGCTCCCACAATGGTTTTTAAGCCTAATTGAATAAATGCCATGAATGAATTTTGGTGGTATATTGTATAATTATTTTTTTGTTTTAAGCATTTCAGCGTATACAAAATAAAAATACCGGGAACAATAGCCACAGTTTTCAAAGCACGAAGTACTCGGAATGTCCGTAGAGCAGCTAAATTCCCCAGACTGATTCCCATTGTCACGTATCTGATTGAAGTATAAAATTAAAATCTCAATATTGAGCATTCATATTTTTCATATCTTTCTTCCTTGTCTGAGCAAGATTCATTTGCATTCAAATATTTTTGTTTGGCATAGTAGAAAGATATTCAAGGAAAACATTTTAATTTTTATGTGGAGCTTTCGAGTAGTACTCCACCCTTCATCAGGGCAATTTTACTAATAAAATAAATATTTTACGCACGCCAATGTGATGACCACAAAGTCCAGCCAGTTCCAAGCATCTCTTAGGTATGTGAAGGGCTTCAAAATGAAACCTGAATGTCAAATATACAGAATAAACTCAAGTATGACTAGCACCCAATCAACACTATCATTTTCTCACATATTTATTACGAGTTTCTATCTCACCTCTAGCCATTACTTTTATAGCAGATTCAAAAGTGTCTTGAAACAAAAATTTAAAAAATGAATTAATGCTTGTAAACATTTCAGTCATTAAGTTATTAAAATTCATACTTACATATTGCTGTAAACAGTACTCTGAAATAAGTAACATTCAATACAACACAGGAAATTAGTTAACTAATAATAAGGATGCATAATTTAAGTGATCGTTTATGTCTTAATGTCTTAAATTACTCTGTGGATTCTGTAAGCGGAGAACTTGGCAAAATCATCACGGCGCAGTTTGATAATATGGTAGTGATTATGCCTAATATTTAAAGTAATTAATTATTATATCAATTAGTTTGTTGTTCAATATTGTACGTGGAGTTGCATCGCTGGATTAGTTGTGCAAGCTTACATAAAGTAAAAAATGAATGGGTGAGAATGCCGATGGCTGCTCTTCTTACTGGGTTCCATGGAGTGAGCATATAAACTGCCTTTGTTGCGCTGAATCTGAAAATGTCCTTCTTTTTACTCACGATGACAAATGTCTAGTATCAATAAATGTGGATCTTTAGTTATTGTTCTAATCATTAACCGAATTATTCAATTTAATCTTATTTGTTTCGCATTACCTCAACATTTCGATAGTAAGGATCAAAATCTTCCAGTGGCTAAAAATAATATTTTGAAAAGTATTTAGTGTGTATATAAAATTAAGGCCTAAGGGTATTGTTTAAAAATAATAAATCTATTTACTACGCCTGCCAATTCAGGATTGAACGCGGCCGACATGCGAATCGGAAGTGGCATTCCTTGTTCTGCATGTTATGGGAGATGTATTTAAATAAACTTAAATATTCATCAAATTAGCCTTTAGTGTAATTGATTATAATGTTTATAATACTAATAATTATTAGACCTAGGCAAGGCTCGGGACGTGGCCCATCATCTTCATCGTCATCATCATAACGCACCTTCTGTTTCTGTTTGATATAAAACAGGGAGAACTATAAAAGCGCAACTACTTTGTTGTTCAACTAAATTTTATTGAATATATCGCCTTTCAAAGCTATCGTTTATTAGCTTGAAGCAAAATTAGGGAGTGTATTTTATGATACAATGAATTATAAAATCATAAAATACGGTACTGTATAGGCGAAATAAGGGTGTTATTACAATAATTTTCTTTGCCTTTGGTTGCTTGATTATTTAATAACTAACAGTTATCATAGAATTTCTACATACATTGGGTAGTTCTTTTCAAACCCCTAAAAACTGTTACTACAAAGTTATACCTGCTACATTTCTACTAAAATTTCTACTGAGAAAAATGTATTTGTATGTATTTTAACGCTAAAACATGTATAAAGGATGCATAGACTTACATCACTTATTCAGTAGCTCAAACACACGCTGTCTGCTTTTGACAGTTATAATCTAGCCTTCTGTTCCAATACGTCGCGTGTTTTTAATTTATTCATGTCTTTCATATTATTATACGATTATTACTATTCTCTCCAATTGCTACTACTTACTGAAGAAACCGTGTACATGTTTGGTTGTCAAATATCAACAAATCTCATTGCCTACAGTGTCCACTATGGGTAATGTGAGACAAGGTAAGTTAATATTTGTATTGAAATAATCGATGATAAAACAATTCTCATGCAACAAAATTTTTGGAAAATGGAAGGGTAAATTACTAAATTCATACACGCTATAATAATAATGAATGGAAGTATCAAGTTTGAATTTAATTGCACTGGTAATAATATCATGTATGTAGATTATGAAATAAAAATGTTCGGGAAAATCAACAGCAACTAAATTCTGACAAGTGTCTGTATACAGCTTTAAAGGTCCTAAATAAGGACGGAGTTGTGGTCTTTTAGATGCGAATTAAATCAAGCAATTGCATAAAAATTAGAAATGAACCACTAACCCCTTCTTCGGCTCGCTTCTTTTCCAATTCTTTCTTCTTTGCGTATTCCTCTGTGATACGCCCTTCGATGTTTAGAAGGGAATCCCTGGTGAAGGGTTTGAAGAAATTCGGCTTTTCGTCTTTTTCCATGGTCAAGTAACGACTTTAGATTGGTTGCCCATCTGAATTATTCAATCCGATGTCTCATTTGAACATATCTCCTTTCACTTGCTTTCACTACAACTAATCCAATTTTATTATCGAAACATCTTGAAAAGGTTGGGCCATAACAGAAGGACACTTGCTCAGCAAGAGTCTCTTATCGGTCCATCAAGGAGTCTCCAATTAATATCACAATCACACTAGAAACCGTTTATTTGAAATTATGTACTTCACAATTTCAATATTAAGGTGATAGTGCACACCTGCTTGATAATTCCAGCCAATTAACTAAAAGCGGCTGCCAACAAATCAGTCAACCGTTGGCTAGCGAAAACAAACTCAAATGAAGTCAAAGAGTAGCTCTTATTATCTTCATTTCCATTTGCCTCCATCAACAACCGTCCACGACTATCTAAAACGCGGACCACGGACTGTTGCTCGTGTCTGTTTTCACTAATAAACCATTCTCGTAGGGGAAGTTACATAAACGTTAAGAGAGCGAGAGAGAGAAAGGAAGCACTCGCCATTTAATTTTCTTGTCTCTCTTGTTGATACCGAGAAGCCTAGCCTGGACATAGTTAATGCATTTCATGGATGAGCAAGAGATTTCTAGAAATAAGCACAAAGGAATAAAATGGCTTTCTCCTTGGAAAATCGGTCACAAGTATTTCCTCTCGTTCATACAGTCACGACTCGCGACACGACACAGCATATAAAGTAATGAAAAAACTACCTGATGAGCATTTCCAGTTCTTTTTAGTGTAAATGTTACTCGAATATTTACATACATACATAATATAGCTTACTGATAAGTGCGTAGCAGAGTTCAGTTTAGTATCATAATACTATTTAGTGCTTGGGAATACCGAATTGCCAGTTTCAACTCGGCCATATTTAATACTCTTCTAGTGATTATCCCCTGGACATGCTTATTATACGAAACAAATATCTATCACACCACTGCAGAAATGGAGGGGAGAAACACAAAACAGATATCTGAGCAATGCTATTACGTGCAACGATAAGTTTCTTGCACAATATCTCGACAAATGCTCATTCCGTAGGTGTTTGGACAGAAGTCTCGTAAGCACATATTGAGTTTCCTTCGCCATAAAATAAATACCTACGTGTTGATTTTCGACTCTGTAGCATCCAGAGCTGTGACTTGCTTTCTTTTATTTACAGACACTAACTTTTTCTTATTGCTGTCTTCGTTCCCGAAATATTCATCGCCATAATGGATGCTGCAAATAAAGAACAAGAGACGGCCTCCGTTAAAAAAATTTATTCTTTCAATACTTCCAGATTATTGTCAATGAAAAACGGACCAAACATAAATCGGCCATGCCATCATTCTTGAGTTCTCAGAACTGAAACTGGCTTAGCTTAAACCATTTTATTTGTTAAACATACTCCATTCATCAGTGTTTGTAGTAATAATTGTCATTTCTGGAATTTTGTCTTTCGCGTTTTATTTAAAATAGAAATCTAACTCGTCTTGTGTCGTACAATTTATTATTGCAGTTATACTAGATTACCTTGGGTAATTGTACAAAAACAAGGTTGACCTCCAGTGTCAAAATGAGAAAAATGTGGCAGTAATACGCATATTATGATGATAAATTCATTAAATAATTGAATTGACTCATTTTCAACTAACTAATAACAATAATAACCGTTTGAATAGTAACAGACATCATCACCGCACAATTTACTCTTACTATTTAACCAATCCCATTTTTCTCAGATTCGGCTCTTAGAAGACCTTGGGATGACAACATATATGTTTGAACACATTTATAATTTACGAAATATGAAAGATTAAACTTATTTGTTATTTCATACCACTTAAGCTTGTTTAGCTCTATGTGGCTTACCGTTATTGATTTCTTTTCCCTTAGCCACTTTGTAAAAAGTGTGTCCATGCAAAGAAACGTGTCAAGTTATACATACATGGGGCTTGTCAAATAAGAAGTTGTCCAAAGTTGATAATGTGTGTTCATGTGACATGACATTTCATTTGAATGGGCGGAAAAAAAATCAGACAATTTATATTAGCTTCTGCCACATGGTGTAATAAAGAAGAAAATGGAAAATAATGTTCATAATATTGTGTTAGCCTATCTTATTCCTACATACAATTACAAACATAATGTCCACAATGTTTTGTTGAATATATATCTTCTGTTATTATTACGTATAACTTTCCATGCAACATTTTTGAGCAAGCTAGAATAGGAGATTCGGATTTTCTGTTTTCTACTATTCTTTCTTTGTATGGCTTTTGTTTTACTACTTTAGAAATTCAGTCGAATCGATTGTGTGAAAAATGTAATTGGCTTTGCTTACTTCGATTTCATGAAATGACTAAGTAATACATTTAATGGTAGTCTTTTCTTACGTATTATAAAGTATTTGTGCACTCTGAAAAGGCATTATGTATAGAATGCATCGAGTTGAGTAAATATAAAAGAAATAGAAAATGTTCGAAAGATAAGTCATGGTTTTCTCTGGTCCAATACACGTATTATATTACAGTTATACTTTCCTGTTTAAAGATTCAGTATTATATGACTGTTGTTACCCAACAAACTGATTGAAATGAACTAGAATCATTCTTCAGTTAGAATTATGGACGCAAAGGCCACCTGTCAACATTTATGATCACAACAAGCAAGTCTTTACTTCACATTAAAGCGGTGGTCGCATCGTCGCATTGGATAAATCTGCTACGAGTAAAATTTCACAAACGAAGTTTAAAAACTCTTTATTATAGTATAGCGACTGATTCATTTTTATTCCATTTTTACTTTTAAATATAAAATGATACTTTGACTTGCTAAAACGCAATTAGGTGAACGCTTATTCAAGATAAAAGCAGAGATGCAAACTGTAAATCTGTCCATTGATATTCCACTTTCTACTTTTTGGATACAGTACAGTATCATAAAAGCAAACAGAAAAGACTTAGTTATTGGTTTTCTGTTAATATTGTTTGTCACAGAATTTACCTTATTATAAATCGATTAAAAACTAAACAAATTAAATTAATAAGAATTGAGACCGTGTAACAGTTTGTAAAGAATGTTGCCATTTAGCAGTGACGCTGAGATATTGAGATATACAAGAGATGTTGAAACACCATTTTATTTATACGACAAGCGATCTATTCAGAGCCAATGTAGAAGATTAAAACTTGCATTTTCCTGGGCATCAAACTTCCAAAATTATTTTGCGATGAAAGCAACCCCAAATCCGCAAATCCTAAACATTATTAAAAATGAGGTAATACTAAATTTAATGATCGTGGAAATCAGTTAATATTTAAATAATGCATGATTCTGGACAATTTTCAACTTAGGGTTTAGGTGTAGATTGCAGTTCATATGCAGAGTTACAACTAGCAGAAGCCGTCAGATTTACTGGGGACAATATATTTTTTACTGCCAACAACACAACTATAAGGTAAAAATCTCAATGTCATATAAGGTAAATTATTTCATACTTTTCATTTACTTTTTCTTGGACGATAAATAAACAATTACAATTATACTTACAATTACAGTAATTTGTAATTAAGTTTATCTACAGTTTATCTATACAATTTGTAGGGAATATCAAAAGGCGATAGAATTGGGAGCTGTCGTTAACTTGGATGATCCTTCTCATGTCCAGCTCCTGCACGATAACTTAAGCCTCCCAGACTGCATTTGTTTAAGGTTTCATGTGAAATTATACAACGGTGGAATCACATAAGTGAGAAATGTGTATGTAATTAAATGCTCGAAATCTTTTAGGTACAATCCGGGTTCCGCGCGGGGAAATTCCATAATAGGAAACCCCAAGGAGGCCAAATATGGCATGACAAAGGAGCAGCTTTTCCAATCCTTCGTCAAAGCACGTGCTTTGGGATGCAAGCGCTTCTTTCTCCACACGATGCTTGTTTCAAACTGTCTCGACGAAGATGAACTTGTTCGAACAGCGACAATTATGTTTAATACCATCAAAGAATTGAAAGTAAAACTTTCACGTAAAAATTTACAACTGACATTAGCCCTGTGTTTTTAAAAGAAGCTTAACTTGATGTAAATTTTTAGGAACAGTTGAATATAATTATAGCTTGTGTAAATTTGGGAGGAGGTAAGTTAAAAATAGTGAACCTTAACGATCTATACAACTTGCCTTAATCATGTAGATAAAGCAATTTCACACTAATAACCATTAATTTGTAAAGGTATCGGGATACCTTATAAACCTGACGAGATGCCAATTAACCTAGAATCAGTCAGTGACAGGATTAAAGCACTTCGAGAACATCTCTTACCGGATGACTGCTTCAAACAATTAAAAATCTGTTTCGAATGTGGAAGATTTATTACAGGACCTGCAGGGATATTGGTTACTCGAGTAATAAATAAGAAGGCCACATATAAAAACTATATAGGTATAAGAAACCAATTATTTTCAAGTACTTTGTTAAGGTTTAGACTTCTTGCAAGGCCGCATTCATTTTTTATATGAAGGTGTTGATGCAAGTATCGCCAATTTAATGAGGCCTGCGATGTATGGAGCGTATCATCACATTACGCACATTTCTATAGGGAACGACCACAATGCACCCAAGAGGAATATTTCCCATTGCGTTTTTGACGTGGTACATAAATATATACTACATATATACAAATCAATGCAATGTTTAGGGTTAAAGTACAAAAATCTTTGTTTGTACATAACACGGTTTTAATTTATAAGGTTGGAAGTCTCTGCGAAAACAACGACAAATTAGCAATTGACAGACATTTTAACCACGACGTGGGCATCGGGGATATTTTGGTTCTTCATGACGTCGGAGCTCACTGTAGTGCAATGGCGTTTAATTACAATGGAAAACTACGATGTGCAGAATATCTAATAGATGATGACCCTAAACAGCTTATTTTAATTCGAAGGTCTGAAACTTTATCCGACCTCCTTTCTACTTTTGTGTGGTAACTGGTAACAAAGTCATATAAAATAGTCTACTTACCTTTATTCGAAAAAGACATTTCTCAATAAAATTACTCTTTTAATATCATTATTTTTTACAAATTGATCTCCATCTCTCCAGGTAAAGTTGCATTTGATTATTATGGAATTAACTGCAAACGCATGACTACCGCGTACTCAAGATAGTCATTTTGAATACTAAAAGTTAGTTTTTGGCCGGCACGTGGAGAGTCGATTGAACTCAATGGAAGCTTCTATTAAATATTCAAATGGAAATCTACTTTCTTCACGAAACCTGTTGATTCCTGACACACTTTCTCAGCTAAGCTCTTCCTCCTCCACGTGCGTACTATAGAATTTTGTGCGTAGAGGTGAATTGGCCGCTTGTTCTCCATACTCCACACGCACACGCATTTTATTAATAAGTCCATTTTTGTGGTTCAATGCTGGATCAAGGTATCGAGCCACGCAAAAATAAAGTTCAGAGACTCCTACTCGCTTTTATTTCGTAATTTCACGCACAATCGAAATGAAAGGCTCGCTCACTGAAGAGAGTTAATCGTATACCAAAAGATAGTTGTCAAACCATAAAACGAGAAATGAGGTCCACCTAATAACTGAGTTTAAAAATTGTAGCATAGGTGAAGCCAGCCATGAAAATAACTCCAGCGCCTAAACATTTGAAGCCGAAGTCTAAAGATCTGTCTATTACAGTATTTGAAGATGAAGTTAAGTTTGAACAAAATATTTGTGCTCTCAGTTACCTTCTCTTTATTGGTACACGCCTAAGATTTTTTCCATTTGAGTGGGATTACCAAGAACAACGTCTTACCATTAACAGCCCATTCGGAAGAGCATCTTTTTTTACAAATCTTGCCATTATTTTTAGCTATGCCAGTTTCAAGTTTTACCTGTCTCTCAGGAAAGAGATTGTTGAAGGTCCAAACAAAATTCATTCTGTCGTCGAATGTCTGTTCTTTGTCCTGTTTGCTTTAGCCATTCTCCTCAGCTTCAATAATGTATATCACGCGGAGGATATAGTCGCCTTCATGAATACGTACCTGTGGAGAGTAAGGGTCGAAATTGGTAAGCTACCACTTTGCCGGCATTTTTCTGATTGTAACAATTCAAAATACATGTTTAAAATCCTATGTTTTGCTGGAATAGCTCATGAATTCGATACTCAAAACACGATCAATTTGCTGGAGATATTTTGGAAAGGTTACCTGAGAACAATTCATTTAATAGTGCTGGGAGCTGTGCCGCTATTTCTCAAGGGCAGGATTCCAAACTATATTCATGCTTCATCTGCAACGCAAGCGACCAATTTTTACTTGCATGTTTTCTTCCTTTTCTTGGATCTGTACGCATTGTACACGTTTCTGATAATCATGGTATGAAAATAATAACGATTCTCGACTTAATAGGGTTATTTAAATAAATCGATTAATAAAATTGAAATGGCTTGAAAATTGTTTGTAAACTAGGGCTTATACACGTACTTCATCGTTGATTGTACAATCGTCGTCGAAAAATTGTCGCAGAGTATGAGGTAATGCTAGGATGAATTTCTTTATCTCTTTCAATATCAAACTAACTTTGGAAAAGTTTTAAATGTTTGCAGATGCAGAATTCATAAAATAGCCTTCCTGTCCGCCTCAACGACAAAAATAGAAGAACTCAAATGCATTCAAAGATGCTGTAATGAAATTTACATAACTGTGGCCTCTTACAAGGCGATTATGGAAAAATTGGCAAGTTCCGTTAATTTTAATTTCTTGAATAGGCCTGTTTCATTAATTTATTTATAATGGTAATTCTTAGGTGTTACCTGTGCTTCTCTCTGTGACCACAATGATCTCTTCCTTGGGACTATTCACTGTTATCAAATTTTACGGGGAACTTGGGATCATATTTTCACTGATCTTATCCTTGGCGGAGACATTCTGTATCAGTCTGACTTCTTTGGGTTTATGCAAAGTGAATCGAATGTGTAACTCAAATGAATTGATTCAACGTGAATTGTGTCATTTGATTCCGACAAAAGTTCGAAAAGAGCAGCGTATAATGATGGCATCCATACAACCATTGCGATTGCGCATTGGCTCTTTCTTTTTGGTGTCCAGACAAACAGCGACGGACTTTTTGGAGGTAAAATATAAACCTTGAGCGAACGTTTGCGTTTATTTATCTAGTAAACCAAGCGTTTATAAATTTTTAAACTTTGTATAGACTCTGTGTTCTTGGCTGACTACCTTACTGCTAACCTACGGATGTGACCATAGCCAAGTTCCTTGTGCATAATTTTATTAGCGTTACAAAGAAAAATGTTACAGTAATAAAATTAGATTCAATGCATTCTGGGCTGGTTCCTAGAACAAATAATTTATTCCGTGTAGAGTTGAATTTAATGCGAAAATATGTAACAGGTGTATTTTAATAAACATGTAATAAAGGCCGAAGAATATTTTCAGTTCGAAATTTAGAATTTTCAGTCATGTAAATTTTTTGTGTCGGAGGTGGTCGTGGTACACGGTACACACTTCATATATTTAGAGGTAGTAAGCACATCAAATTTAAAGTATGATTTAATATGCGACTGCTCGAGAAGGGTGCTTGCTCTCTTTTTCACGTCCACACAAAATCATATCTCTTACGATTAGTTAGGCATCCTGTCTTCTACAGTTCACTGAAACTGCAATACAATTTTTCATCTTTACTGCACAAATTTATTGTTTTCTTCATTTAAGATGCAATACAAAAATCGTATCCTCCCATCGTAAAAACGACCAGCATTTAATCATCCATAAAGAACGCGTAAGGTATTTTCTGTTCCTTGCAAGCTCCCAGCGTCCAATTCTTTGACAGTCACTTTAAATCCGGTGGCAGGGTCTAACGGCGCATCTCCACTTCGGTAAACAGTAATCATCGCACTAGATTTTGCCAGGAGTGACATTGGACGGGCATTAGCCTGTAATATGAAAAAAAAAGATGAAACGTACAAAAAATTGTACTGCCTATTATAATTACATGTGAATTATCCATCCTTATACAACATCAAATTTGCACAAAAAAACTATTTCGTAAGTGTGATGTACGTAACTGTATTTGAATTATAAAATGCAAGCAGAAATGTAATCATAAAAGTAGCAGCGAAGTTACCTGTCTCCGATTCCCACACCAGCGCGATTCGTAACCATTCTCTTTCTGAAGTGCGACAAAGGCTTGTTCACAATTGTCAGAGTAAGGCGCAGACAGTTTTTCAAACGTTAGTGATAAGAACTGTGATTCATTGCCAGCCTGGTGGGAAGACAACAACCATTTTATTACTATATGAGCATGTTTGTAAAATGATATCTTCAAATCTCACATGAACTGAATTCACAATCTCAATGTGATTCTCGAGTGCGAAAGATATTTGCATTAACATAAATGGTAATTGAAGCAATTAATTCATGTCCGATCCGATGAGTCTTACTCTGAAGCGAGAGTTCAACAACTCTTTTTAGGACTCTTTATTACTTCATGCTTTGTTAGTTTTATGTATCGTAACGCGGTTTTTAAAATAGTGTTGTAAAATCGAAGACTTACACTTTTAGTGGCACATTTCAAAAACATAACAGTTCAGTTTAGCATACCCGGAATGTCCATTGGCAGAAAATATCCTCATAAGTGATCGACTCCTTCACGGTTTCCGCACTTCCAGCTTCTCCACTTTGGGTGGCGTCAGTCACGCTTGAATTGCTTGTCATTAACTCTGTAGACGATTCCTGTGATCTTCGAGATGTGTCCTCACGAGGATAGAAAAACTGAAGGCGAACTCTGTTTCCTTTAATTTGGTCAAGATGAAGGACTTTGCTCGTTCCTAACTCTGTACTGGTCGTGGGAACCGGACAGTTAATATTGCTATAATTTGGTGCTGTCACAGGTGTCGCTTCACAATATTCATGTAAAAACAGCAGTAAAACTGTGGACAACAGAATTGCTGTTTTCAAAGCAACTCTTTCATGACATGACTTGGACAATGTAACTGCTGATAGGTGAAACATGTTTCAAAATCAAATTCCAATTCAGGTTTAAGAAAAGTGTGCAAAACTAGCTGGAGGTGAAAATATTTTATGCACCACTAATTTCACTCTCAACAGAGAAAAGGATTTCACTGGGAGGAATTTAGAACTCAACTAAGCTCGCTCAACGAAAACGACTCTCTTCAGAAAGTTTTGTGAAGACTCGAAATCAGAATCCAGCTCCTAAAAACAGTTTTATTACCGACTGTCGTACTATGAAGCTTTTCGCGTCTAACTCTGGTATGAAGGAGTTGGCGTAACTCCATTAAAATTTATTGCGACTGTGGAGTGTGGAGGATGGATGCATAAGGAGATGGGATTTCATGAGTGCATTTGCATATATTATTCTCGCTGCAAAAACTGCAAACGTAAGTGTTTTCAAGAAGGTTGAAGTTACGTAATCAACATGATTGTGAGAAATAGTAAGAATCTGAGAAGTATTGTTTTACGGGTATAATACCAGATGCGATGCGGCAGTTTAAAGGGTTGTCTTTTTCTATTAAGAATGTGCCTCTCATCCTTAAAAGTCTTAGCAATATCCCTATTGATATGGGTAATCTTCGCCGTAATAATACTCAGAAAGTCATACAAAATACCAGCTATCTATGTTATATTAACATAATGTAAAAATGAAAATAACATCATGGTGAATGTATTTTAAACACGAATAACCACAATGATGTGTAAATAAGGTAGGCGATTATAAATAGGTACATCATAAATGCATGGAAATGTCATGAAAGGCGTTCTCTTCCACACGGCTTTGTTTGACATTAACATCCACATTCTACGCCTCGTGCCTTAGTATTACTCAACGTTACACAACATTGAAATCATTATTAAGTAGGTAACTCTAAATACTGTAAACATGTTCGACAAACCATTACGATGTACGGTTCTCACCTTCAACCCACTGGCCACAATAAAAGACCACTTGACATAGGAACCTGTAATTGAGCATTTAGTTCAAGAAATTACTTCAACAATGGTCTAATCAAAAGCTCACTTGAATATAGCACATAGTCCTCGATACTTACAATTAGGCAAGCTCTTCATTTGGTAAGTGGTCTTCTTAGGCTTAATGCTGTACTGTGGTTAAACAGTTTCTGAGCAATTACTGTATATGAAGTTCAGTTGGTGCCGGAGTTTTGTTTAAGCAATCATCAATAATTTACATTTAATTTTGTCTAGTAGATCTTAAGGATTAGTAAAACCATCCTAGTTGGTGCGTCTTCACAATGCCAAAGTTTTTTGTGCTTTCCTTTTTAATTTAAATGCAACATAACAAACAGTAACAAAGATTGTAAGGTTTCAAAATTGTTTTATTGTTTTAATTTCTTCGGCAGAATTGTTGGTAGATGATGCAGCAAAATATTTTTGTCAAATAAATATATAATTTTTACTGAAATATTGCATTGTCAGACTGCTTTATCATAATTGAAACATAATTCAAAATTTAAAAAGAACAAATAATAGTTAAACTAAACAAACAACAACAATAACAAACATTACTAAATGCAATCTACAGTTACATATAGCGCGGAACCAGTACTACTTCATTAAAATGGCAAATCGTATTTAATTGTAATTAATTTTATAAGAGTAGGAAATTGCCATTTAACGCTAAAGAGAAAACTGCAGCAATAAAAATTAATAAATATTTATGCTATGAACTAAGTAATATTTCATCGACATTTTATATTTAAAGCTGAACTGAAACTAACAGGTTATAAAATTAAATAAACGATTGAATATTGCTGGTTGTATAAGTATAACATTATCGTGGCACAGGAACTGAAATGCGATTTTATCTTACCTTACTTAAGCTTACACAATGAACAAGGGAATTTGAACTCTTCTCTCAAGGAATAAGAAGGCCAGCGTAAAGGAAAAATATCCACTTGAAGAAAGTGAACGCTAAATCATACAAAACGTGCACTTGATACTCGCGAAGAAATTCACCGAGAGTTTTTCCCTGTACTCCGATGAGCCTTGCGAGCCAGTCCGTCACTCCTCGCTGCGCTTCTCTCTCAGGCTTCCCCGCATTTGGCCCATCCGGTCTATCCAAATTGTCAAGGTATACGGCACGACCGTTCCTCGTCGGAAGAAAGTCGTAGTCAGAATTAAACTTTTGGTCGAAAACAGCAGACCAAGGTGAAGAAGACAACGTCCATTGGGACATGAACCGGGTTAGCACAGACGAAGCAAATTTCATCACTACGTCTCTTACGCTGCTCATGTCGACCATTGTTGAGAAGTCTGTGAGAAAATGAAAATGAGCGCATTCTTATTTTTTCTCAAACAATATGAGTAATCATCATCTTGCCGAAGCATTGTACACTATGCTGAACTGAGCACATTGTAATCATAAGAGATTTCTGTGGTCGGGTTCCTTTCGATTAACATTAACTGTAAAAAGGCACTGTTAACTTTTATTATGATTTTTTCGTAGAATATACATATCTATGCTTAATAAACCCACATTCAACAATTATGAATTTGCGAAGTCGTGGCTCGCATTTTAATTGAAATGGCAAATTTTTTCTTGCATATGAAATGAGCAAAGCAGACTGAAAAAGACTAAAGAACGACAAAGTTTATGACAAATTCTACAATACGGTTCTTTCTGTTTGCATGAGCATTTCTTAACAATTATCATGAACATTTATCGCTTGTGAAGCATTAGAGTTTCTACTACCCTGCACTAAAACAATGCGATGTGATGCATCTTTACAAAATGGTAGTTTTTATTTATTTATTCAATTTTCGACTAGGAATTTAAATTCTGGATCGTGCTAGGCGTACGAAGAAAGGATGAAAATTCTTTATTGCGTTTCCTTTTTTCAAACCTATATTACCAATTTTTCTCTGGCTGACTAGGAACGGGTTTTAAAAACATTTCTATTCCAAATATATCAAATTCGAGTCTTAAAAATGGAAAGGTTGACATTAATATGGTTTGTAGCGGGTCATCATCTTCTTTGATAAAATCGTGCTTAGAATATTTTTCAGATTTTAGTTTATATTTATGAGAATTAGGTTTTGAACCTGGCCACCTCTCTTGATCATCGTATACCTTACTTTTGTAATATTTACCTTCTTCCACCGGAACCATTTTTGTTTTCGTCACAGTCTTTTCCGCCCTGATTTGAGTTTCAGCAGCGCTCCTCGTGTTATTGTTGATGAAACCTTGATGATGCTTCTCTGTCCTCTTTCTTTGGCGCTGTGACAGTTTTGCCTGCTCCGAGGGGGACAGGGGAATGTGAGGAGGAGGTTGTTGGGATCGTTGTGCATGGTCATGATTTTTTGCGCTGTTCGGAAGCCAGTCTTCCCATCCTTTCCAGTTCTGACCATGAGCATGGTGATGTGCTTGCGGCAGAGTCAGGTTGTCTTTAGTGTTGGCTTTATTGTAATTATGCACTTGACTATCACCGTGAATTCCTAGAGAAAAGTGACCACTTTAGAATACGCCCCAATATTTTTATTTGAAGATTCTGAGTTACCATTATAGTGTATTCACAAGTGGTAGCAAAATGCGGAATGTTTGTGTTAATGGCAAGGAACAAAGAGGAACTCAATTAGATAAAATGCAAGCAGTAATTTTCTGTCGAGGTTTAAACTTGTGGGTGGAGAGATTCAAAATTGAAAAGTATACATACAAAGTTGGTAATTATTAGAGTTATCGAGTAAAAATTACTATCATCATCGAAAAACAAAGCAAACAAAAATATTAAAAACAAAGGAAGAAAAGGTGTACGTGTACAGTGTATAGCGTAGCGCATAGTAATTTTGTTTTTGTTTTCTTTCATGCCTCTGGTGTGTACCTACAAAATCGTGTATCAAATGACCTGGTTTTCCTGTCAACCGTTTCTACCAGTATTATTTCTGTAGGCATTATTCTGCATGTTGCAAATATTCAATGTATGGCCATGGTTTACAATAACAATTTAATACTGTGTTATGTTTGTTTGCGGAATGCGGAATGGAAAACATTTGTGTACACCTACGAAAGGCTGTCTAGCGAAGAAAATGAAATTGGCCGGTTTGTGATGTTAGCTTTATTTATTTATCTGTACCAAAGCCGGATGTTTTGATTAGTTTCGAGAAATATCGTATTCTGTAGGTAAGGCTTCGGATATGGATTGATAATCTTGTATGCGAAATGTAGGTTTACATAGGTATAAATAAATAACTTACCATTTCGAACAGAAAGTTCCAGGTAAATTGCTAGAACGAGGAGTAAGAAGGATGTCCTTGGAATTTTAAGGCACATTTTGAGATCTACTTTTTCAGTCCACTAAGCAGATAGTTAATAAATGGTTCGAGCAATTTTAATGACGTGACCAATATAACTTTGCTTCCACAAATCACGAAAAATAAAACAAAACAGCAAAGAAAGACTTCCACCGCACAAACGAAAAGGTTCCCACGCTCACACTTGACTTCTAGCTATTTCAGCAGTCATTCGAAAACTGAAAAAGAAATTAGCAAACAGTTTCTATTTCAAGTTTGAAAGTTACGAAGATGAGTAATAAAATCATTGCACCTAATTAATTTTGAATACATATGTATTTAAAATACTATTTGGAAGCTGTTTTATGACTCCAGACAATACATTAAGGATTACCCAACCATTTAATTTCCATTTGTATTATAATTTTCACTGTCAAAGAAGTTGAAACTTTGATACCGCCCTGCCTCGATAATCTCTATCGCCGGTTTCACTCGGAAGTGAAATAATAATGCTATAAAAGATTTTTTACGCATTGTGAGACTTGCTAGAAGTTAGTTATCACTGATTTTCACTGCATTACCAGTTATCAAATATCTATTCAACATTACTATTACTTGCACTATCAAAAATTAAACGTGGAAAATTTGTCATTAACAATAAAATTGGAGTTATCTCAACACAATTCTAACGATTAACCATCCTGAGGAGACAGAATTGTCACTTTGTCCTGTCGCTTGTACATTGTTCAAGCTTATATTTTCTCAATGAATGTGCAGTGTGCACCGTGCACTATTATGTATTGCATGCAACAAGGAACTAACACAATCCACTTTGAACGGTGGCTGAGTTTTAACTAACTATGGTACCGAGAAAAGAAAACGAGTTGCTTTGTAAAAGGTTCGAAGAGCAACAACGAATGTGAATTAAGGTGGTGCATTTTCATTATTATGATTATCTTACGGGCGATTTAAAGATGAGCATCCTCGCGAGCAGATGTGTATCAAATGAG
This sequence comes from Cyphoderus albinus, assembly GCA_021029165.1. Classification (NCBI taxonomy): domain Eukaryota; kingdom Metazoa; phylum Arthropoda; class Collembola; order Entomobryomorpha; family Paronellidae; genus Cyphoderus; species Cyphoderus albinus. The sequence continues at coordinate 30,734 of VYYJ01000239.1, forward strand.
CCTATATTTCATGCCTTGGTTAACATGTTAACAAAAGAGCAACTAACAAAGAAAAGAATATGAAGTGATAGAATTCGCAAAAAGTCATATTAACCTAGAAAGATGCAATATTATTTTCGAGTAAAAATTATAGCCATTCAATGCCATTTTCTTCCTTAATTAAGCACAGAAATTTCAGTTATACAGATTTCTTAATATTTGGGTATACTAATTTAATTGTAATAAAATGAACGTGAAATCTTTGATAAAATCATTGTTAATCTGCACATCATTAATTGTACGGTTCAATTACCCAAATGCTTTCTGCAACATAATAGATGAGAGATGAAAACTGACATACTATACTATACTCGGAAGCCTTAAGTTGTGCCGTATGTATTTCTCTGTACTTATTGAAAATTGTAAAATTCTGGTGATTTGTAAAGCTGATATAATTGTTATCCTATCAGTCAAAACTAAACCTATTTATTAATCCTAAAGCTTGAGATATGAAACTTCTTTCTGAGGAAACTAAAAATTATCTAAAACAAAGTTAGTCCTAATTTCAAGACAACATTGATTTATTTTATAGATCAAACTACGCCTTTTCGTGACTCGTTACGGTTAGGAAGGGCACCTAATTTCTAATTGTAAGCAGTTTGGCAGTATCGACATACTGTAAGTAAGACTACGGTTCAAAATTATTATCTCATACCTCATTAACGTTAACGTTGTTTAACATCCCCCACTGGCGGGCACGTCTTAAATTCTCTCTATACCTTCACTCGTATCTCTTAAATAGTTAGCAATACTGTGGAGAAACGTTTAATTGCCACACTTAACACCTTCTTAACACCTGGAACGGAGCTACTCTTAAAAGGAATGACAAGACGAATTTTGTACTTTGGTCTTGAGTTACGATACTTTCTTCCAAGATCTCCACTCAGAAAGTAGAACCGTCAGCTTTCATTTTTATGATTGCTGCTCGTACAAATTGTGTACTAGCGACTAAAGAAGCAGAGCTGCAGGTACGGTGACCGGCTCCGGACTGGCTTTTGACTGAATGATTCTTGGATCTAGCGAAGATCTCAAGTAACAAAGAACTTTACATAACACAAGCCAGAGACATGAGTAAGAGGGAGAAGAAAGGAAGGATTACAAATAAATTTCACACTTTCTGTTTGAAGCCATTGATCCGTCAGTAATATAAATACGTTTATCCGTTTTTAACTACAAGCACCCAATGAGAATATTTACGATTCTAAAGTTTCACGTTGAGAAAAAAACCAAGTTTGATTAACGACATGACCAATGTTGTTCACCCCGCCAGTTTTACCATTTAGTTTAACATGCATATGCATTTATTTGTACTGCGCGTTATACTATATCTGCCATAATCATCACCTTCTCGTTTGCAACTATTAATAATAGTACATGCTACTTCCTATTAGCATTGTTACAAACGATTATGTCTTATGACTTTTTTGACACAACCAACAATGTCAAGGATGTCATTTTTTATAGATAGATTGTGAAAATGAAACTATTATGCATTCAGCATTTTTCGCACCAATTAGATAATTTTCTACTGTTGTAATAATTAGTATGTCTATATTACTAGTTTAAGTTTTTCAGTTATTTGTAGACGTATGTTTACTTACATTTTAGAAATCTTGGGAAACTGTCTCAATGTCTCAATGAAGTCTCAATGATTCACTGACGCCACAATAAAAAAATCTTCCGGTAAACTGGATTTGAAAACTTATATCACATCACATGTCACACGATGTGAGATCAATAACCATTTAATATGTCTGAAAAGTAATGAAATAATTCAACGGATAAAACAAAGTGTGTATTAATATACAGCCTACAAAAGTTTATGTTAATTACTGAAAAGACTCGTTTACACTGTGACAACGTCTACAAGGACATCCATCACAGAACCCAAATTGAAAGCTACTGACCAAAGATTTGTTGTCCAAGACGAAGAAACTCTAAAAACCGATACTCCGTGATCAGATAATGAACGAGAACGGCAACTGCCTTAAGTTGCTCTCATCGCTTTATCCACTTGTGTCAAGTAAAAGCAAACGCACTTATTACACAATGAGTGGCAATAAGTAAAGCAGGATCAGCACTAGACAAAAAAAAATCTGTTAAAAAATGTTATTGGTACCTGCTACTTTTATTTCTATGTATAGGCCATTAAAAAATAACCACTTAACTTACCACATTCTCTTTTTTCACCCTTATTGGTACTGGGGAAGGTGTAGCCTTGTCTGGGGAAGTCTTTCAGCTTGAATGCACGGATTTTTTTAAAGCAAGAATCGCCTATTGTTTCATTTCTTTCGGTGTTAGTGTAGTAGTATTGTTATCGTTGTAGTTTTCTATATTATCTTTTCTATCTCAACTCTGAAACAGGAAAGAAAAATTGCCACGAGCAATGAGTACTTGCAATTTAAACACTCCTATTGCTTTCAAATGACACCTGTCTATGCTTCTTTCAGAGGACTTTTCGCACATTTCCTTCCGAGGAAAGTGTGTGCTTCATTCCGTTTCCTGCAAAATTAAAAATCTCTTATAGGTAGTTTGCACTTCAATTATAATTCATGTTAGTTAAACGACTGCCTATTGTATGTCAACTAACGAGAATAAAAATTTACCTTTCGGAAGCCAATTAACTTTAGACCAACGTTTTAGTAAAAAGGTTGAATTGAAATGAACGGAGTTGACATTGTGAGCCGGTCATTTTATAGAGCGGGATAACGTTTAACAAATTGCAGCTTTTGCTTTCCATTGTGCAAATTTAATATATGTATTTAGGCAATATGCGGATATTGCTACCGAACAATTTTTTGTATTCTTAAGATATGTAAATGCAGCGTTTAATACTTATCTCACTTTAAATTAGAATTGTTTACAAGAGGTCCTTAATATTATGTAAGATAAACATGTTGATTAAAATTAATAAATTGCACTCGAGTATAATTCTTTATTTTGAGTGCTTAACTTAAATGAATAAATTGGATTCATATTATAGACGACATATAAAATACATGTAAAAATATAACATGCATTCAAGAACTAGAACAAAGGTGTATTGTTGAACAGTTTCATACAATTTAATTTAATTCCCACTTGAGTACATTTGCGTGACAGGATCCTAAGATGAAATTGTATTACGCCTCTCTACCGTTGAAGTGGTGACTTAGAATTAAAAAAGAAATTACACTCAAATTCAATTTAGTAGAGTTATGAATGACATGTAGACTTGTTGAATGTCAGTTGCCGTTTCATATTGTTTGTTAAACTTAAACAAACAATCAAATGATTTTTATTTTTCCCTTTACATCTCCCAATTTTAGATTTTGGTACTTGCAAATAGTAGAATTCAACATTCATTGGTTACTATTAATACCGATAACGTAATGTGTACCATGTAGTCGATACGTTACTTGTAAACATGACTCATCATCATGGTGTGATAAGAATAGCCCTTGAGCTTTTCTAATTAAATTGAAAATAAAATGGGTGACGTTTTCCCTACAAACTATGCCCAAATCATTGCTAAACTATAATAGGAATTCTAAGCGTGGGTGTAACCAATTTCAATATGTCGATAGATTTCCAATTACTTAATTGTACGTATTCCCTTAAGTATTCATTGTTGATTTAAAAACAAATTATATATGAAAGTCAATGAGTGGAAATCTTACATGAATATGAAATAACACATAATAGTATAATGTAGTAATATAGTAGTGTAATATAGTATAATTATTTATAGAGAAATGTTGTCTGTTCTCATCTTAGACGGATGCTAAAACACTATTATTACATAATGTAAAATGAAGAATAGGAAGCTACATAGTTCTTCCTTCCACGGTCTATAAGAAAAGTGGAAAGAATACAGCTTACATCATAAAAGTTTTTATTACGGAATACTTCCTATTATAAATCAGTTCCCACTTATAAAAACTCCTTTCATTGTAATGAAAATATTAGTCTTTAAAGTTAATTCGTTATAACAAAAATCTCTGCTAGTTTATTGCGCAAGAAGGTTACTTTAGACTAAATCACTAGATTCGTTAAATAAATACATATGATAATTTCGTTTCGCAAACAGTCTACGAAATATAAATTGTGGCGCCAGCAGGTTGTAAGGCGTTCCAATATTCAGATCGACAAGAAAAATCGCGATTCTTTAAATATTATTATTGGTATTAGTCGTACCTTCACCACATCATAGGTAATTTATTTCTATTTTAACAACCATCATCTTCTCGTCAGTAGCTCCCCTTAAATAGCCAATATATTTTTATCACATTAATTGTTGTTGGGTTGAAATACAGACTAACGATAAGTTACGGTGCGGCGGGTAAGTACTTACTTACATACATATCCCGAGAGTAACAACGGAGGCATAAAAAAATATTTTTAAGAGTGACAAATACCAATAAATCAACTTGCATTTCAGCTTGTATTACACACTTGCTGTGGTCAAATCCCTGATGTGAAACGCCTTCGACATTCAAAAAATAATAGAATTTTGTAATGTATAATCAGGAAATCCATACGAAATCCATAGACGAAAACTGTCCGGTACGCTGATAAATTGTAAATATGTATTGCGGTACGAGAGACTGAATTGTCGGCAGTCGGCATAAATACCCGCCACAGGTTGGACAGGACATCATTCCCTTCATCTATCTTCGTTTTCACTTTTGCTTTTTTATTACGTACCATAAATTCTTTCTTTTTACTGGCCACACTGAGAAAACCCCATGAAATAAAGCGAGAAAGGGGCTAAGCGGAAGCTTTCAGTTATCTATTTTTGTTTCAAGGTTGACAAAAGAAACAATTTTCTCTTTGGCTTTTTATTGCACAACACAACAGCATCTGCTGCCTTTTCTCTTACAGTTTTTAAGAACTTTTATTTTTGTTTTGAGCGACGGTTCGTGTGGGAGGAACCATTTTCCCGTCTTTTACTGTCAATAAAGGGTATGAATTTGTAGTGTTGTCGTTTGTTGTTGCGCCGCATTATTAATGTTTTATGGTTGAACGATTGAGTTAGGTTTATTCCGCTTTATTTCATTTCTATTAACCATTTAATTTATGAGTAGGCTGGATGGTCAAGAGCAATGACATGCATTTTGCGTTAATAATGTACATAGTTTTGATTCATGTGAGTAAAGAAAATAATGAATTACAACCAACGAGGAGGAGAGAATTTTTATGTATTGCTGTTAATAGTGTTAATGTAAAAATATATATCAGGAGAGTGATTTAAATTTAAATTTGTACTTCCTTATTATGACTAAATTTATCCACCTGATCGATGCTTCTAACTCTAACCATTAAAATATTTAATGTGAATGTCCAACTTGATCTTGAAACTGTATTGTTATTCTGAGAGAGGTAATTAATTACATAACAAACGGAACCAACCAATGTGATACACTACGTATAACAAAATTATTATTATATTCTATTGTTTCATTGTTATTCGTCAAGTGCATAACTCCCTAACGTTTTGATATTGTAACAAATCTTTCTTCCTTCACAAGAAAAATTATTTTTGGAAGGAACATCTGACAACTATTTAAGTCTAAACACAATGAATTAAAATCAAACGCCTAAAATTATAAGCATGTGAAATTCTAATGTGACTATTTTTTGTAAAGCGGTAGTGAAATTGGCCCTTGAACCAAACCATTCACAAAATATTCGCTTCAATTGTGCCCTTTGTAGTTTCGACAATAGCCGACTCCTAAGAGTCAATGTTGAGCAGGAACCAGAAGCATAAACCCATGGTAAAAAGTTTAGGCATTCATTCATTCATTGTCATACATAGATCACTGTGGGTCAAAATTGACTATTGCAATCCTAAAATTGGAACAGCAACACATAAAAGCTACATCCCTGTAGTAAAACAGATTGCGATCAATTTATCAATAATAGAATCTAAGATTTAAATTCCGAAACTTACGTTTAGTAAATGAAGAAATATTAACTATGATTCACACCAGTTTGTAACATCAATCTGGAAAGTCGAAAACATTTCATTTAATTTCATTATTAGTATTTGCGACAATCAGTGTATATTTTTCGCTTTCATGTATTTTTTTGGTTAATAAAAGAACTGTCTATTGCATCCAAAATTACGCTACATATAAATATAAAGGTTCTCAGCGCACTATGTATTTCGAAGGTTCTCATATTACCCCGTCTGCTAAGAATTTTTTTTGTTGATAAACATTCTTACAATAACTTCTGAAAATTGAAATAGTTTTCAATACCTCCAACAATCATCAAACTCTTACACTGGATCCCAACCGTGCCACAACATCTGTCCATGGCTTATGCCCTTGTCTGAACCGTCATATTTACATAACTTAATTACTTAAGTTTATCTCCTAAAAGAATCATTTAAACGAATCATCTAATCATGTACATATAGTAATAAAATTGGTGTAAATTTGTCATGTCACGATAAGAATTACTCAACTTAATTTACAAAATCAACAGTTCATAATTCGTGTGCATACCCAAGCTCAGTCAATGATTGCTCCATGCTAAGTAATGTACGCCTAACGGACCAAAATAGACTGTTTGGTAAATTATAAACTAAAAGGTTTATAAAGGATTTACAAATTTATGTTCATTAATTGTCCAATCGAGCAAATGTTTCCGGTACTCAATTTGGATTTAAAAACGTAGGGATGTATGAAAATGGTTGCTATTCAATTTGCAGACAAACAAACTTACATTATATTTATTTTGTCTTTTCGTAAAGTAAAGTCTTAATAATTTGAATAAAGATAGGTTCTTGTTATGAAGTAATCTGTAAATATTGCACCACATAAGAAACCGTCACGGAGTTTTTTCACTGCATAAAAACATGGTCGCGGAAACCAAATATGGCACAGAAATAATGTATTTTCATGTAAATATAGACCGCGTGAAACATTGGGACCGAAAATTCTTCCGGATCCCCTTTTCGTATTGATCATCGTGGAATAAGTTCCATTTTCCAAAAACTAAATTTTCAAACAACCTTTACAATCTGCAGACTGTAGAATTATCTTCCATCCAGTTACTCATTGTTTCTATCGGGCCACTCTTGACTCTGCAATAGGTACCCAAAATACACTTCAATTCATTGACGTCAATTCATTCATAACCGGATCAGAGTCATTCATTGTTTTTAATAATTCTGAGAAATCAACAAGGACATTTCAGAAATCAAATCTTTACTTTTACATCATGAAAGGTTTCACGTGTCAAAAATCACGTCATCCCAAACTCATTCATTAATTGATTCATTGCTCAAAATAAATACATAGAAAGCAACAAATGAAATAGACATCTAACAATAAGAATAAGTTTCTTAAAATAAGTAGTTTGTACAGCTATACAACTTTATTTTTATTGATTCGCTTCTATTTATAATCCAAAAGTCGAAAAGCCTAAACTTGCTCCAACACAACAAAAATAAAACTATCATTAGTTACCCGCCACAACTTACTACGGTGCGCGAATGCCTATCATTTATTACAGCGCCCAGCCCTATACCTAAACCCTAAAGATAACCATTTAAACTGCAGCCGTACCCAGAATAAGTATAACTTAATGCAACATAATCGGGTTCGGAGAATCACAGCGATGACTTATCTTACTAATAAGTAAACTAAAGATATCGAATAATATATGTATACTCTTTCTTGTTGTGGACTGCGACCTGCAACGGATAAAAATGAAAGATTATTTTCAGAAACGAGGTTATCTTTTGTTGATAATTTTCTTTCATCCCCGTTGACTTGTTTTACTATTTGCCGCCACACCAAGAAATATGAAAATTGAATTTTCGAACGACGCCACTGATTTTGGTAAACTTTATAATCGTTAGTCCTACAGAAGGGGTGCATGACTTAACTAACATGACAAAATTTATTCTTTCTCATATTTCTTTGTCTCTCCAACAGGAAATAGCATTTTTGTGTTTTTATTCCCATTCAATAAAAAAGGACTGAAAACCAGATTCCTGGAATTCGAAATTTGAAGTTTGTACATATATGCATTGGTAAAGACAACAACCAAACATTTTCTACATTAAATACATTGAATTTTATTGACACAGCAAATATTGAGCCAATTCCAGGCCAATGACCATGCAAATTAGACCAGATAAAGTTGGTCTCATTTGTATTTTTATGTGGTCGAACTCGATAATATAAAGGTTTATAAGAGGATCTGATGAGTTGTAAGTTATTCGCCGGACTGATCAGGTCCGTGGCACTTATATTAAGTTATTAATAATTTTCAGACAATTCTTGGTTCCTATAGGTTTACCTCCACGTAGTAAAAAAGCCTGCCGTCGGTTGTGACCCTGTCCAGAACGCCTGTTTAAATTTACGTTAGGCTGGAAACTGTCTGTTTCTTGTGATGAACCAGAAATGCGTCTTCACGAACCTCCGTCTTTCTACTCAAAATTTAATATAAGGTCAGTCTTTGCATTTTTTCTAATTTAAAAAGTTTCCACTTAATCATTAACCGTCATGCATTACTGCCCTTCGCCTGATGTTGCATGTCCACTCTTCAAAAATGTGTTTATTCTAGAGAAAATTAATAAACTCCCAATAACAAACTCATGGAAAAATCTATCTCTTCTTCAAATATTGACAAATATAGTTTGAACTGATTACTGATTTTATTACATGCAGTTTCACTAGGTATTTACATGATTAGTCCATTATAATAGTAATGCGTGATTTTTGTATTTGCAAAATCATGAACTGAAACATTAAGGTTGTTCACTAGCGGAGCATAACTTTTCAAGATAAAAATCCTTTTATGAATGTATGTATGAAATTGAAATTGTATGAAATGGTATTAATTAGAAAGGGTAATGCCATGCTTTACCCGCATGAAATTGCAGTACCTATCTGTATTTTGTTTTCATTAACAATTTACCGGAGACAAGCCTTTTATTTACACAGAAGATAGTTTAATTGAGCTAAGGACAGGATTGAAGGTTAAATGTTCCACTTATTTTGATGGTAATCACGGAGCATGGATAAGAACTTAATGCTGTGATAAGCATAACTGACAGGGAAAATTAAATCGTAAAATATTCCTACCACTTCAACAGCCGTGTGTACGATGTCGGAAATGTTAATGGGCATTCTGAATTTACCAGTTGATTAGAAACAATTGAACGGTTTTAACACGTCTCTCAATTCGAAATGGCGACAGTGACAGGAATAGTTTGTGAAAATCAGTAGGGTTATTGAAAAACGTGAGTTTAGACATTCATTGTTCACCAGGGTGCATGTACACTTATACGTAAAAATTATAGTGGTTCTGGTCACCTTTTATGTATCTACTCCATTTAACAAATTTCCATGAAGGTGTTTCAGTTAATAAATAAGTAACCAAATTCAATTAAAAATTAACGTAAAACTAATCTATTTTTTATATTCAGTTTTCAGATAGCGGTACACATAGGTTAAAAAGTTCATCGAAATGCAGGACAAAAAGAAATGTAGCTCTGAAGTTTCAAACTCAACTCCCCACCTCCCTCTTTCTGTGGTGGTTGTGAATCAACCGTTGCCCAAATGTAGTAGTAAATCAAAAGGTAAACCTTTCATGATTGTTATTTTTATACATATTACAAATGTCATTTCTTCATAATAATACCCAGAAAAGTTATTCCAGAAAATATTTAATGAATTTCAGAAACAAGCTATTACGCAGATAATTTAGCATTTACTTATGAGGAGGAGGCGCTCATTGACACACGTAACGCTGGCGTTATTTATGGCAAGCTGAGCGAACGCTTAGACCAATCGCATAAATCACGAGGTATGACGCACTAATTCAAAGGTTTTTGGCATGACCAGCAAAAATTCCACTTTTACTTTACGTTTGTCGATTGTTGATTGCAGGGTTACTCTCAGGTGATGTAACGCAAGATAAGCTTCCACTTAACAAATCACACTTATGGAGAGCTGCGATAGCGGGATGCATGCTTTCCATTTGCATAATCCTTTTATACCTCTGGGTTCATGTACAATACGTAAATCCCATGTTTGTAGAGGTATTCAAGGTCAGCCCTACAGAGCATCCTGCCCTTCATAATCTTCCAGGATCCGTTAAATTGAGATCGGGTCTTATCTCCGGCCTCCTTCCAACTCCTCCTCAATCCAAGACATCTTGGACGGTAGAATATGACCTTCCGCCCGGAATTCCTTTAGAAAAATTGAGTGTCGAAGATATAGCGAAAATGGATAAGATAGTCTGTCCCCCATACAAATTTGCACTTGCACTACACGTGGAAGAATCCAATTTAGAACAATTTGAAGAGTGGTTGAAGCTTTGTGGCCATAATGTAGCTTACTTTAGATTAGATGGCAATCCATCAAGGACCGATGTTTATACCTTAACAGCTTATTCAAAGGATGCCTTGTATTTTGCCTCGAGGGCCACTTTAAAGGTAGAAAAAGGTGGACTTATTCAGGAAAACCCAGATTTCCAAAAAACCATTGAATCAAATGAGGAAATTAATAGTATCGAAATTTCCGGTTTCGCCACAGCCGAAACCATACAACAACTGGTAGAAGCAGTGCCACATGCTGAGGACATTACAATTAAAGGAGATGAGGTTTGTAAAAGTTTAAGACGATCTCTAAGAAACTCAGAGGAAGCTTGTGAAATTTCATGGGAAGTGTTGCTGCATTTGCGTATTGTTGAAACGCAAGAATGTAAGGGGTTGTACGATCTCATTTACTCTTGCTGGAAGATGCCTAAGTTAGAAGCGTTGCAAATTAGAAAGGGTATCATTACCAGTGCAACTGCAGATTACATAAAAAATATTTTAGACAAACATAGGGTACTTAAAGTAGACTTTGCAGATAATGTTTGTTACGATGATACATTGCAACATTATCCTTTCATGTGCCAGCCAAGTGCTTAATATTATTGAATAATAAAGTGTTATTTTGATTAATTTTATATTCAAAACTTCGTAATAAATGGAAGAATGAAAATAACATACTTAACATTTTATTTACTTATTCCATGAAAGGTAATTTCATGCTCATTTCATTTAACAATTTAACAGCTTTTCACTGATAGTGTGTAATTTAAAGATAAGAGTCAAATCGCAAATTCATAGAACAAACAAATCATGTTATCTACAATAATAATTGTGAAAATGAAAAATACTTATAATTTTATCAATGACCTATGATCTTTGTGGTTGTCCAGAGGGCAGCCAACATGGATACAAGTCCGACATGGTCACCAATAGAGCCGGTAGTGGCAGCATTTGTGCACAAACTTCTGTCTCGGTTGGGTTTATATGATGCTTCGCAATTGCAACGCAGACTACGCGAATGGCAAAACGCGTGAGGTGGACATCCAGGTAAATTGCTTCCATGACCGTCACGATTGCATTTTTCTTCAATTTTGTAAACGCACCGTCTCACGTTTCCAATCCAGGTCATGTCGTTACGGCATTCACAGAGATGATTATTTCCACAAATTGTAAATTGGGATGCCTCGCAAAGTAGACTTCCATCGTGGGAGCAACGGTCTCCGTAGTTCCTGCCCCAGCCTGATACAGAACATGTGTCTAGAACAAGGAAAAGAAACCCTAACGGAAGCAGAAACTTCATGTTGTCTGTTTAACAGAGAAGGTGGAGTAAATCTAATGTTTTAAAATTAGGAATAGGTATTAATGAAAAATTCCAGCGTTAAATAGAATGTTTCTGCGATTTTTTCTAAAAATTATTCAACAAAGAAAGACCAATTCGGCAGATCCAATACTTCTCTCTGATTCCGACATGAATGCTGCTCACGGTTTTTATGCAGGTAGTTCGACATTTCTTTCGAAAAATGATATATCACTGTGACTTTGTATTTGAAGCTGAAAGTTTTTCTCGCAGCAAAGTAAACATCCTTTTAAATCATCAGTCATCCTTGATATTGATCCTCTTTTCATAGTTGTATCCACCAACCAAATTATTGCAAAATGAGATAACAACAGCGGAAATAGGCGTTTGTGATGGATAATTTTCGAGAAATGAGGTGAGAGTATATTGGAAAATGAATTCATCGCATTACATCACCCTCATACTCACATATTCTTAGAGGAGATTTTTATGCGTCGAAAATACATGCGTAATTCGTATTGTTGTTAAAAAGATGAAACTCCATTGCAAGAATAACGAGCAATCTTTGTAAACACTCACACTTTTTATGAAAATGACTGATTCATTCATTCAGTGATCCAGCTTCATTCACCCTCTAAGTACTTACTACATCCTTACTCATAAATTGTTCTTTAACGATAGGTGCAGATGTAGAAAATCTCACTAATCGTAAGCAAATGGGACAGAAATGTAGAACTGATTAAGTTGAATCTCCTTACCACTTTGTGAATAATTTGTATGCTTGTACAAAAAAGTGTGACCGTTTCAATGATTATGTCAATAATCAACAATTGCACATTTACACATAGGTAAGGTTAAATTACACACACATTTTTATTGACCCCTTCATAACATTTTTCGAGTCTGTTTCTGTTTACTTCCATTTTAAAAACAAAAAAAAAAAAAACACACTCAACAAATTGGGTTCGCGTAAATTAAACAAAGACAAAGCAAAATTGCGTGAATGAATCTCTCACAGTTCATCTTGCAATTATAAAATACCTCATCATCGTCGCAATTAAAACAACTAATTTTCACCAGATTTACATCACATCACAAAAATTAAATTAGTTTAATACGTATAAAATGGAGATTTGAATACAATGTAATATAATATTTATTTTTTTTTAAATGAGAAAAACAGTAAATTATTTACGTAATGTCCTATGGCACACCTACGCATCTAAACTTATTAACAAAGGAAATTCATAAATAAAATGGCAGGATATACAAAATAAAATGCAAAAATGAACAAAATGATACGTGTACAATTATCGATTTTGGTTTGTTATTTAAAATGGAATGCAGTAAAGGTAAAAATGCCGACGGGGCATCAAGAGAGTCATATTTAATGTCATATTTAAAATGCTTCTCTCACACGGTTTGTCGTCCGAATACGTTCTGAATTAAAAAATTTCACTTTTCAAATTATTAACGTAATCTTTCACTACTACAACCAGTGTAGTGCTTACGTCTCTGTTTCGCCAGAAAATTATAATGTTGACCACATGTTCAAAATATTATCTTTCTCCTCAGTTCTCTGTACACATTTCGACAGTTATTAAAAGATTGTCTACTAATAACGCTTAAGATATAATATATGCTAGCTAATACCATACAGTAAACATTACATTTTGTAATTACACTTAATACCAGTCTATAATACAGGTTTTTTTGCCTTTCGGCGAGGCGAGCAACTTGGCCCTTTGTGTCATCAGCTCTTTTGTGAAAAAAAGAACCCTTTCTTTACATAATCAAACTAACTAAACTAGCAGAAAATAATACAAAATTAGGTATATCATGTGTATACACTGTTAAAAATTAAAGCTTGGTTGGTTGAGTTGTGTTGTAGTCGCTCATTATGAATATTGTTCGAGTCAAATAATAAATAATATGCATTGTTTAAAAGCAGCGTTTAAAAATATACTTATCAATACAGATTCTGATCTTGAATCGGATTATATAATATTCATTAAATGAGCCTTTCCTCGGGTGGTGGCTTCATGACGTTATCAAGCTCTACCCGAGGATTGCAGTACTCTTGTTGCGAGGGCGAGTAAACTCCACGCGTTGCTCTTTTTCTGCGAGCCATTCTCACAAGGATAATGATTCCAACGGTTGCCGCAATTAAGATGGCAGCGAGCACTGGTATTACGATGAGAAGAATATCAACGGTGCTCTCATCAGGCGCCCTTGTCAGTCCTTCAGGGATCTCGCAAGTTGTACCGGTGAATCCGGGCATACACTAAAAATTAATATTTAATTTAATAACAATATTACATTTTAAAAACATAGCTGTTCTCATGAACTCCCAAAACTATGTAACTTACCAGACAAAGTGGCCTTGCCTCCTCTTCACTGGGACAGTCTGCATCGCAAGTGCCACCGTTTTGACAAGTATAATTTTTGTCGTATATTCCGTCTCCAAAGCATGGATTAATGATGTTGCAACTCGGACCACACATTGATTTGTCTAGACATGAGCAGGTGTAACTTCCAACGACATTCTGACAGACTTGAGGATACATGCAACGTGGTGGATACCAGTCAGTGTCAAGGCACTCATTAATATCTTCTTCGCAGGTAATTCCTAGGATTATTGGAATTAATATTAGATTATGAGAGAATTGACAAACTTTGGGGTAATTTAAAATTTTTGGAAGAGAATAATATTTACCCTCGAATCCGGTACCATTACAATCACAGGTAAATGAATCAATACCATCCATGCAAAAGCCTTTATTTTTACATGGGCTAGAACTACATTCATCAATATTGATTTCGCAGAGCGGTCCATCATACCCTCTGACACATTCGCAACGGTAACCCAAAAATGTGTTTGTACAATTGCCATCATTTTCACATAAAATGTCCTTGCAATAGTCTATTCTGTCAGAGCAGAATTCACCTTCCCAACCTTGAAAATAGTAAGAGCATGAGGAAATTAAATACGGGACCATCTTGACTGACAGTAAAAAGAATATCTGACTGAAACACTGACCAGGAGCACAATCACACTGGAAGTAAACACCATTAATTTGTTCATCCACGTCCGTGCAAGTGGCTCCATTTTCGCAAGGGTGATCTCCACAATTTGATTTTTTCCTCTTGTCACAGTGAGTTCCAGTGTATTCTTCATAGCACTGAAATTTAATATTTTATTTATTTAAAATGTTTAGTATTTAAAAAAAAAAAACTCAAGATGATGCTTAATGTCCGTGGGCATCTACATCACATTTGTTTTGTATAATTCTTGTCCAGCCCGAATAAAGATATTTTAAAGTGACTTAACGTACAACACATTTGAACTCTCCAATTCCGTCCACACAGTGGCCATTATTGTTGCAGTTTTTGTCCCCGTCTCCTTCACATTCGTCAATATCGTTTTGACACCTGCAAAAGAATACATAATTTTTTAAAAAATCTCCATTTCTCTTCACTTTTCGTAAGCAGGTAATTTATTATAGATTTTCACGTACAGTCGTCCATCATAGCCTTTCACACAAGCACAAGTGTAATTATTCACTCCGTCAATACAAGTGGATCCATGTGTGCACATATTGTCAATGCATTCATCAATATCCACCTATAAAGGTAAAAATCGCCGTTTTAAATATGTGATTTGCTTACCAATACATAAAATTGTACATATTCAAATCTAGTGAAATGACAAACAGGTTCAAATTAGGACTTACATCACATGTCTCGCCTTCGTAGCCAGCACCACAACTACAATCGTAGGAAAGGGTGGGGTCAGTACATTGACCACCATTCTTACAGTCTTTTTCATAACACAAGACACAACCCAGACGCGGAAGATGCTCCTCCGAAGGGTGAAATCTTTCGTTAATGTAGAAAGCGGTTGGCGCTGTGGTCTCAATGTAGCTCCTATTTACATTCGGTGGGTTGACTGCTTCCAGGCTGCTATGCGAAATAAACGGAAGTCGGAAACTGCCCAAGTAAATGTCTCCTAAGCATCCTCTAAAATGAAGGTTGTAATTGTGATCGATGGCAATTGGCTTTCCATAATCATCAATCGAAAGTAAACTGCCCACAATAATATCCAAATTCGGACTGAGCAAGATATCCTTCAGGTATGAACTTGCATGATACACGAAATTCTCAGACTTTTGTTCAGTCCTATCAAAAATCAAGGAAATTGGCTGCCCAGTCAGTTCCAAATCTGCAATATCTGCTGTGGAAAACTTTATTGCTACAGTGTGCCATTCTCCGTCGAAAATTGTTGAGTTGAGAATCGCGAGCTTCATATTGTTCATAAAATGGAACACGACAGAGCTCTCATTCACTGGTCCTTCCAAACTCACACGCAAGAAGGAAGTTCCATTTGACATGTGGAGCACGTTCCCGGGGCGTTTTGAGCGGTATCTAATAAAAAAAAATTATCCTGATTGTTTAGGCATCCCAATCGCATTATCACATTTTGCAGGTGGAAATGTTTAGTACCTGAAGCTGATTTCAGAAAAGCCGAGATCAGTTGGAGAGGCGCTCGTCCTTAGAATATAATGTGGCGTTGTGTACCCCTTTCCGTCAAAAGCGGCATCTGCGACGCACTCAAATCCATTGTGTCCAAGATTTCTACAGATACTTCTCTCAGGACAAGAAACATCCCCACATCTCAATCTTATCTCACACTGCTTTCCATCCCAATGTTCAAAACAGTCACATTTGAAGTCATTCCAAGTGTTGCTACACTTGCCATGTACGCAAGGGTTGCTTTTGCAGTGATCATCGGTCACTGAGCCTTGCAGCAAGTTTTGAATGGTAACTTTCCCCAGAGGATGTCCAATTTGTTGAATCTTGAAATAAAGAAACAAACGACTTATCAGAATCTACTTTGAGATTTTCAATTTCAACATATGTAATCAATCATTCAATCATTTACCTCAGACAAATTGAAAAACTCTACAATGTAGACGTTTTGAGGCTTTGAGTGTGAACTGATATGTCCAAAGCTTGGTGCCGGTTCCGAGGAACTCAAATTTACACGAACGTCTTGAATAGTTCCTTTGAATCTAAATTCTGGGGGTACGGTCACCTCTATACTTCCCTCTATGTCTGATGCAGACCCCTCTGTATTGTTATCAATTACTGCGTCAGGTAAAGATGTCGAAGTCTCTCCAGAGTGGCCATCCTGAAGAGCTGCCATGGTGGGCATTTCTTGACCAGAGAGTTGGGCTGGCTTTCCGCCAATATACATGACCGTTGGATTGAATATCCTGTTTGTGTGAGATTTCCTGAAATGTTCCAAATCATCGATTTTTATCACCACGAAATTCTTGTCTCGCTGTACTGAGAGCAGATGTCGATATCCGTCTGTGAGTTGGCCATCGACAGTGTACGGTTCCGGTTTCACTCCAACGGCATCGTCCGCAGAGTCAGAACTCCACTTTGCTTGAACGACCAGATTTCCGCTCTTTGTAATCGTGGCTTCAATGTAGGATCCATTTAGTCCACGCTCTTTGTCACAAAGCATAAATATGGTTCCTCGAGGTTCCCTGGTTCTTACAAACATGGAAATATCAAAAACACCTCCAAATCTACCGGAAGGAATATCCACTGTGGCTAAAGAGTTTTCTGTGTCTTCATGGTTGAACGTTGCGGCAATGTATGCTGAAAAAATAATTAAAATGCCAATATTATAAATACCTTCTATACTTAAGTTGTTAGGTTATAGATTTATTATTCTTACAGTATTGGCATCGTCCTCCCAAATATGGTCTTGGACAACTGCAAGTGAATTTCTGCCACAGATCTTTGCAGACCCCTTCATTCTGACACGGGTTTGGATTACACTGGTCTTTTCTCACGCATGAAGGAACAATGTTTGTCAAGTTAACGTTGTAAGCTTCTTCTGGTAAAATTCTGTCATCATTAATTTTCACATCCTGCATGCATCCAACAAAAGGCTTGAGGTGACTCTTATTCAGAAATCCTAAGCTTGACTTGACTAGACCAAGAATGGTAAGATTAAATCCGGTCGTCTGTTGGGCAAAATCTTCAACTTCAACGATGGGCAGAGTCACTTGCTCCAAATCTGCGCTGAGAATTACATGACTGCTGTTGATTGATACAACTACTTTGTGCCATTTGCCATCATGCAACTTATTTCCGGATGACATTCCTTGCAAATTGTTAATCAAGGACGAGTGAAGACTAAGTTTTCCACCGGCGAGACCAAGCGAAAAATAAGTACCGCCCTGACCCACCGCCAATACCACATCGGGCAGTGTTGTTCTGAAGAAGAATGTCAGGTAATATTTGTTATTTGCGTAGGCGTCATCATTTTTCTCAATTTCCACCAAACTAGATCCATTAAATCCCATTGTTGTCCGCATTGCACATGTCTCCCCAGTATAACCCTGCTTGCAAGAGCACTCAAATGAATGAGTCTGGCTTGTCTCATTGTAAAGTGGCGTGCATGATCCTTCATTGTAGCAAACATTTGTGATGCACCCGGTTAGCGGGACAGTGCAATTTTTTCCGCCGTACCTTAAATTTTAAAATTGGTCAGAAAATTTGATAAGCCCGTTTGATAAGTAATGCAGGTGTTTCAAGTAAATAAATCGTATAAACCACACAGGGTTTATAAAATATCTTTCAACTCACCCAGCATTACATTCGCATAAATAATCGCCCGCCAAATTCTGGCAATCTTTGGCTTGGCCACAGGGGTTTGGTTCACATTCGTTTATATCAATTTGGCAATATTCACCTACATAAAAAGTTTTGCCCTTTTTGTATTATTTCTTAAATTCCAATGAACTTTTCGAAATCGTTAAAGTATTTTGGAGGACACGTTAGTTCATAAAAGATTACTCTCTCACCCTCGAATCCCTTATCACATGAACATGTGTATCCATTTACGCCATCATTGCATCTTCCATGCTCATTACATGGTGGGTGTGGTGTTTTCAGACACTCGTCAATGTCTATTTCACAATTTTCTCCCTCATATCCAGATAAACATTCGCAAAGATATCCAGCTGCGGTTGAGTAGTCGAATTGCAAGTGTTCTACAATCTTTTTAATAAGAAGAACCGTATTAATTCATATTAATCATTTTACAGCAAGGCTTTTTTAATCGGGTCAGCATAATATCTTACCGGAAGGCTGTAAGTGCTCTGATTCGATTTCTCATGACAAATTCCTCCGTTGTGACATGGGTTTTCCACACAATCGGGGATGTCAAAGTCACAGTCTTTTCCTGTGTAACCCTCATAACACTGAAAATTGAAATTGAAATTGAACTAATGCACTCTAAGCATCACATTTGGTTTTGTATAATCCTTGTCCAGCCCGAATAAAGATATTTTAAAGTGATTGAACTTACGTCACAAGCATACTCCTTTATACCATCCGTACAGTTTCCTCCATTTTGACATGGAGAGCTGGCACAATCATCAATGTTAATTTCACAGTTTAATCCCGTGAAGCCGGTGTCTGTGCAGTTGCACTGATATGCATCAATTAGATCGGTGCAGCTACCGCCATTCTTACATGGGCTCGAGTCACATTCATCAATATTTATCTCACAGTCTTTCCCTTCGTAACCGGGAGCACATGAGCAAATGTAGTCAGCTACTTGATCTGTGCAGGTGCTACCGTGCTGACAGGGGTCAGATTCACATTCGTCAATTTCAGTCTCACAATTCTTTCCAGCGTAACCGGGCTGACAGTGACAACTGTATAGGTGAAGTCAAATTTTGTATTTAGTTGTACCCATTGAATTACATACTTCCCAGTGGAAAGTAAATCATAAAGATTAATACTACTGCACCTGTAATTGTTAACGCCGTCCTCACATGTTCCATTGTTAACGCAGGGACTGGATAAACATTCATTAAAATTGATGTCACAAAAGTCGCCCGAAAATCCTGGTTTACCTATAACATTATAATCATTAAAAATTATCGCTGCGCATACATGCATTCTACTATAATGCAATTCTGCAATTCCTGAAAAATGAACTTACAATAGCATTGAAATCCCGACTCTGTCTCTGGGTCATCAAAGCATTTTCCGAAGCTTCCACAGACACTCGGATTTTCATCGCAAACATCATTGTTGCAAAGAAGCCCCCTGAATCCTGTACCTGTACAATCGCAACCTCGACTGGGATCCCCTTGGACACACTCACCACGAATACAGGGACAGACCTGCTGTGTTGGAAGTCGATTTTGTTCAATGCTCGAGGGGGCAGCCATGTGCTCTGTTGTGGACGATATCAGTGCAGAAGACTGAACTGCAAAAGGGGTACGCGAAGATCCGGTGGTTGAAGAAAGAAACGTTTCATCTGAGGCAGAGTCCCTTTCTCTAGTCTCTGGTGGAGCATCGGCGGATGCAGCATTACCCTCCAGAGAATCTTCTTCCTCCCGGGTGCAATATGGTTGGTGGTAACGCACATTCTCATCTTCCGGTTCAGGACATTCGCACTCGTTTTTGCCGTCGGTAAAAATACAGGTTGCATTATTCTCACACCTGCTACAAAGAATGAAGCTTTCTGGATGGAAACATTGGGCTGAGCTAAGGTCGAATTGGAGATCATTGCATGGCTGATATTTCGGCAGACCTTTGAATAGAACGGATGCAAGTTCTAGCGCTGTGTTGGGGGTCGGAATATCGGAATCGGTAACAGAAGCATTGGATGCTTCAGGTAGCTGAAGTCGAATACAGCCAACAAAGCCATCAAAAAAGTTGAGTTTGTGTTGAGATGTATCATTCTCCACAACATTGTCCCACATGATCCCATAGCTTTCATTATTCTCAGGGTCGTCGAGAAAGACATGAGGACCACGGAACGTAACTGAGTGCCAGGTACCATCTGCAACTACGTTTTTAGAGCGATACGTCTGAGCCTCAAGGGGAAGTTCAAGATAAGTCAGATAACCCTGACTATTGAATCTTAAGGCAAATTTATCCTGCGAAAAGAAACAGAATTTCAAAAATTAAAATTACATTAAACAAATGCAAATCATAATTATTATCATTATAGCCCTATTATTTAAGGTCGCAAGCAAAAAATTGTTATGCAAGAAGGTGGATTTTAAAATAAATCCTATTCATAATTTTATTAATTTATTTGTTTTGCACTCTTTCGAATTTTTTATACTCTTGCAACAATAAATAAAAATAGTCAAGGTTTGCTTTAAGTAATTTTGCATGCTACTGGACTCTATAATGATACGCTTATTCAAGGTACACCAGAGATTATTTCATTTCAATATGGCTTCAGTTTTACGAATTTAGGTTTTGCCCTTTTTAAGTCCATTTTAGTATTTGTTGAGGCTGTGGCTGTACAAACAATTCTTGATTTAATATTCATTTAATACGTCATCCTGTTCCGCTCACAAGTGAATTTAACTACTATCATTTAAACAGGTGTCCTAAGCTCGCAATTCCCGAAGCACGCGAATAATTTATGCTACGCTACTGACATATTAAAACTGCATAGTGGTTCATTTTATGGGCATTTATCTTTTTAGACATAGTTATGCGGGCGTCGACGAGACTGTAATTTATTCAAATTATGATCGGTAACGATGTGAAACCGCACAATTCTCAGCTCAGCAGATCGTTGCAGTTCGATCTGACGAGGTCAAACACGCTTTGTATATTGCGGGATCATTTGTGATAAAGAAGAGTTTCTAACACATTTAACTGCATCGCTTATAAGCGGTAAATCGCTTATCGATACTTTTATTTATTGCAATTTGCAACTGCACTGATCCTTATTATAATCCGCCAATAACGTTTACGTAATTAGAAATTAAATTTTATAATGCTTGCATTTTTAATTTTATATTGTAATTTAAATAAATAACATTTTTTGCTTGCAAAATTGATTTTATAATTGATTGATTGTTACTTCTAATGAGAATCCAAATGATTATGACTGCTATGTTAATGAAAAGCGTGATAATCATTATTAAAAGTACACAGAATATTTGATTGCAACTTGTCAAAGAGGAAATAGAAAATGCCATATGAGCAATAGGTTTGCTCATGCATTAATAGCGAAAAGTCTGTATTTAATTTGAACCCATTACTTCTGAAAAAACTTCTGAAGATTTAAGCTACAAATTCAAACATTCTCCTTTAGACTCATTCGTTTCTTCCATTTATTTTTTATATGACAAGTTCTCATTCTGTCAAAAAGTAATTGTAATTGGCGTTGTTTGTTTCTTGAATGCCCCTCTATTTACACAGGTCCATTTTATGTTCATTTTTCATGCATTCATTCATTAAGGGCTTTGCAGGAAAACAATGTAAGCCTCAAATAGATTGATAGACATTCTTTAATCTGAGGTGTTCCTTGCTGGCAGTAAGTGAAGGAAGACTTGTGTCAACATCATCGGCAGTTGTTCTTTAAACTAGCATTTTTGCTACGTCATGTCATGTCTGTCACGTTCTTTTGCGGGTTGATCACACAGTTACTTTTTTGTACGGATCTCTCAGTATTCTCTGAAGAATTCATCATTGCAGTTTGCCTCTTCGCCCAGGGCAAATGGTGTTTAAAATCTACCAATGTAAAGCATCCTGTATGCAAATTATGGTTAGTATAGTAAATAATGCCAGAAAGTATCCGTTGTCTTTCTTGTCTGGTCTGCTGCTCCGTTTTTAATGTTCGGAAGGTGCATGCATGATTGATGCAGTAAGATAAAAGCTTATCAACAAAGTATCATTAAATTGGTACGCTGTGTTGCATTCGTTTTTATGAAATTTTAAAATGCTGAAGAGAGCAATTCAGTGCTTTAAGTTGTAACGAACAATGCAACAGAGCTTAGCATAAATGACAGTAATGATTATTATAGTAATAATTCAAGATCATTGCATTTCTCTTACATTCGTAGTTCCCACTTTAATCTAATCGCATCTTGCCACTCAGTGTTATTATAATGATTATGTTTCGAACGTACTTATAAAAACGTGTACGCAATAATATAATGAACTTTTGTATTTTAAACTGGATTCAGTTCACTATGAACGCAATGTCAGAATAATTTGGCAGGATTATTAGCCGTGCTACAAGTTGTAATTGCGATACATGATACAAGAGAAGGTGAGAAAACAGCAACTCGTTGCAAATGAATGAAAATGTGTTATCATTGTCACTGAGTTCCATAACAGCAGACTCAGGAAATAATTAGTCCATTGATGGTGGCAGAACCTTTTAAGGAGGCGTTAACTCTCAATATGCAATGGTCTATGTTGGGTATATACATTAGCTTAAATACAGTTTTTAGCAAACAAAATAATTTTCGTAAATCTCGTATTCAAACTGACGGAAGGAAAAGAATCATTTCACTCCCAACAGTCGAATGCTTCACAATCGTAATTTTGAATTGTGAACCAGCACTAACGTGATTCTAAATACCGATAATCTTTCCTAGACAAAAATGCAAAGTTGCCACAATAAATTTAAAACCCACTTTACCATAATACCTCATTTTAATGTCTTTCTACCAACAAGCTCAAGTAAACGATGAGAGTTGAGAGGCATCAAAATGAAAATTTTCGCCGAGATGGTATTTTGTGAATGGAACCTAAAAGGTTACATTGCAATTGCACCAAATTCCCACCAAATTCTCACGAACGTACAAACTCGTGACAATGGAAAAAGTCGAATTATTTTGAATTTTGTATTTGCACCTTGTGAAATTCTCTGTTACTCATAGAATTACAAAACGTTCTCAATTTCAAGGCTTTGAATTTTTAGCGATAGAGTTTTTGACTGCTTTTAAAAGACTTCTGACACTTTACCGTTGGCTGAACTTGATTTCTGTGAAAAAGACAACTACATACACTTTGCATAATACGAAGAGTGAAATAGCTCATCATAAGCCACTTTTCTGAAGTACAATACAACACGGTTATATTTGTAAACAGAGATTAAAATACGAAAATATTTTGCAAAAATGGAATATCTTTGTTTCGTCCACAACGTAGTGACAAAACATCTCGGAATAAAAAATACAACTAGCAAAGGCAAATAACCTGAAAATCATTGTCATTATGATAATCACTAGCAAATGTATATCATAACAATCTGTGTAATCATTTCATAGCTGTAGTTTCAGCTTGAGTGGTGCCACTGCCGGGGCGGATGCCGACAAAACAAGAGAACGAGTACACTTTACACCCTGTTGTTTGTTCCTTGTACAGTAACTGACTTGTATCTGTGGAATGGAGAATAATAAACAACAAATTCGTTGCGCCAAAATAGCTCGTGTATTCTGTAGAAAAAACAACTTATGAAACGTCGGAACGAAATAAAAAATTGGATACAAAAGAAGCATCCATTTTTTGACAGATGCATTGTCACTGAAAAGGCAGCTTAAATTATGCGGCATGGCATAACAAATACTACATGGTTAACGATTTTGGAATGTGGGATAAAAAAGATGAGCAGTATGTAAATGAGTACAGAACAACAATTGTTCCCCAGTTGATGAAGGTGGAAAAATACTTTTCCGTTGCATAGTTCTTTACAATATTATCACTGCACGACTTTGTTCCGTCCGCGTCTCCTTGTCTGATGCTTATTTTCATTCACTACATTTTTTTACATCCGCAATGTTGACTTACTTTCAACAAAAATCGACATTGGTTGCATCCATCTAATTTATAAATAATCAGATTCTGTTTGATTTAATTGGATGTGAAGTAGTATTTCATAAATTGAAAATTTGGCTACAGAAGACCATGGTGCGCGGTGAATTGAATGCAGGTCGACTTTCTGAAATCGAATTTTAGTATTTACTCACGTTTCAATATTTATGAATGTAGATTTCGCTGACTTTGGTGTTTCTTTCCTCATTAGCATGAATTGTCAAGCCTACTGATTAGATTTTTATCACAAATTGAACAATGCAAGCAATATAATACAACAGGATGATATTCATTGGAGTAACAAAGAAAAGGTTGGAATTTTGCATTTGGACGAGGCCGGTGTGCATTGTGGAGAAAATGGGTAAATGACGTTTTATGAGTAATGCCTAAGGAATGTGCTGTTTAAATTGAGGCACGTACGTGAGGATAGATTTTCGTACTTTATTGATACATATATCATATGTATTAGGTTGCAACACAACATATAGTAACCTGAGGGCACACTGATAAAAGACACGACACGATCTGTAACAATATTTCAATTAAGGTTGTATAAAAGTCGTGTCATTTGTGGAGTTAATAATTTCATATTATTTTTGTTCTTGCAATGATGTGATATGCGCCTTGTTCGAATTTTTCTCATTACTGAAATGTTGCGATGAATTATGAGATAAACAGAGTGAAAATCCCTGTATTACAATTTAGATAAATCAGAATTTTATTTCACAATAGGGAACCCTGTGACCAGAAGAGGCGGAACAAAAGTATCACATCTACGACGTGTTGAGAATGCTGTGTGAATAAAATGAATCGCACAACTCCAACTAACCTAAACGCAGTAAATAAAATCGGGAATGCTCACTCACAAAACTAAAAATCCCGTTACACTACGACTGCACCTCCTTGTCACATTAGCATTTTCTGAACGTTGGTTCAAATAGGATTCAGCCAGGCAACGCAGCTATTATGATTTGAGTGATGATAATCATAGTAATGATGATAAGCAAGGTATGCCAAAAAATCTTCGTGCATGATGTGTGCGTAAATATATCATCACCCGCGTCACGTTGTGACTTATTAGTTTCTGTACCATCGTCATAATGCGAAAATTTGGCGAATAGAACTATTATAGACAGCAACAATCAATTTATGTTAGGAAAATGAATATTAAAGTTTGAAATCCTCTTCCATTCGAAATCCGCATCGCACGACGACTCTACACACAAATTATTTTCCCCAGTCCACCTTCTCCATCATCGTAAACATCAGTCATCACATTATTACCCTGGTTAGAGTATTCTTGTAAATTGTTCTTTGATGATAATATTTTTGTGCTCGATACATATTTTTGGTTATAAGGCGGATGATGCGTGAGTGAGGAGGTTGGAATCAGTCTTAATGAATAAAATGCAACTCATGAAACATAAAAAAGAGTAACCCTACATCATGCATCATCATGCAAATATAACGGAGATTTGGTAGCTCTCAAAAGCAAAGTTGATGTGCCTAAGCGTTGTCTGTTGGGAGATGATGATTTATTTATTTTACGCGTGCGTGTAGATTGTATTGATATTCTGACGAAAACTTGAAAGCTACGGAGCGATATATGACACGATGCAATATTTTATTATTGTGCTAACTAATCTAACATTAAAACACTAATATCGTAACACCCCTTTGGCTATCAAGGATAAGAACAATCTAGTGACTGCGGGCAAAGAAAAACAGAATGCGTGTGCAGAATTGACAAGTGAAAATTATTGTGAGTTATGATGAAGTAGCAAAGCAGATAAGAAAGGAAAAAGAAAGGATTGATTTTTGCTTGACGTGACACATAACAATATACGTTTAGTTTCATCACGATTTGTTTTGCTGACACGGTTCATTAACGCACAATGATGAATCTAAAATGTAAATAGTTAAATAGTGTATTTTCATCATGCTTTTGACTAACAAAAATTACAGCCTTCATCCGTAAAGTTTTGGTTGGTAAAAAGATGGTTTTAATTTTTGTGGAAAGTAGCAAAAATATACACGTTCATAATGAATTTTTGAAGAGAAAACAATCGATAATTAAGAGAAAAAGGTGTATTTATCTATAATGGTGTTGAGCATTAAGCTAAGGCAGGCCAGTAAATTCAGTCGTTTCACTATTATATGTTACATTTTGATGGGTTTATTGTAATTGGGAAAGAGTTTCTATGCGTGCCTCATTGCTGTTACTTCAAGCATTATCGGAGACGGAGAAAGAACTATGTTATTGTGATTTTCAGTTAATAAATAGAAACCGAAGCCACCTACCAACCCACAATTCATATATAAAGCATAAAACACTCTGTGTCAGGTTTTTAACCTACAATAAATGAATGAACGTTTTAAAATAATATCACATCACACCCACCCAACAGTTGAACTAAATAACTCCGATAACTGTAAGACTTAAGCAGGCATTATCTTTTTATTAAACCCCGAGAAGACCTAATTTTTTCATTGTCACCTGCAACTGCAAGATTTTTAAACCTAACTGTTTTCTCTTACCGCATCACGGTTGACGTTTTGAATTTTGTTTATGGTCTTTTACTATTAAAAGTCTTTTGTGTCATTATCCTTTTCTTATACTCAATCCCATCTTCATAAACTTTTAAACTAAAAACAACAAGTCAGTTATTTTTATAATGCTATTAAAATTAGTAGTAACGTTAATGTGGCGACACAAATACGCGTAACAATGCACAAAGAGCTTAGCAGTTAGCATCATTCGGAAGGTAGATTACAGGGTAGCTCAGAAATATCATAATGAATGATAGTGACTAGTGACTAACCCAATACTTATGTACTTACGAAACTGTAAAACTTTTAAAAACTTTTAATAGTTTTTGCTATTACAAGCTGAAACAATACGAACGTCTCGCAGTGCTTGTTTTCTTTCTGGTGCAATCGTTTCGCACAAATACATGTTTTTATTATTAAACCACAATAGGCACGTTTTGTGGCAGTAAGGAAGTGCAGCGTCTTCAATTAGGGCGATATCATGATGACAACGATGGTTTTGACATGATAAACATTTTTTCTCTTTTTCACTCAATTTTTTACCTAGCTGCATCTGGTTATAGTTTTTCAGTGTAAAAAGAAATACCTGCCAAGTAGATGAATTATAATAAGCAATACACTATTTTTTCCACTTTAAAACTACTATTATGTATCATATATTTGTTCATGTTTCACCGATGGCGAAACAAAAATAAGATGTTACATATAATAATTTGCAGAAAACATAAAAGGACTCAGGGTATGACTCAGGGTACTTGTACTTGTTAGGTATCACTGAGAACTGAACTGGCGCTTAATGAATATCTTCCGGGCTAAGATATGAGTTATGCCTAAAAAACTACATAAAAGTCGAGATTCTATAGTTGTTTTACGATACCCGCAATGAAAACTAAAAACAATAGTTAATAATTTGACGTGCTTCTTCATAGTGGCACCCTTAAGTTATACAGCTTGAGAATTGAATTGTTGGTGTCCAAGTCACCGTACATATACAATTTTTACACTTTGAGATATTTAATAATCGGCGGTGCATTTGGTATTTGCATTTGCGTGCCAGCAAGCAATATTTTTATCTTGAAGAGTAGTAGGAATTTGATTATGTATCAAATTATGTCTGAATAATTCTGCTTTGTACCAGCGAAAGGAAAAACATGCAACTCGATTGTCGAAGATGGAAATTAAACAAAAGGTTGCAAAAATGACGTAAACTGGATGTTCATAAATAAAATAAGGGTAAAACGATTGATATCCTGTGTGATAATGACACGCTGTAGTGTCTCACGAAAATCATACCCATCTGATGAGGTAGATTAAGTTTCAGATTTATTATGGAAATTTCCCGTCACACAGCAGATGAAGAAATGGTAAACCTGCTTCTTCCTACCTGGGACATGTTTTCAACAGGAAAAATTACGCCATAATATTATAGCAATTTAAAAAAATAATATAGATCATACATAAAATATTACTGTCACTTTTAAGGTCGTTTATCGTCTGCATGCAAACCTGTTTACCTATCTTCTACAAAGCAGTGCTTTATCGTGGACATTATCTATAAAGTGCTCAAATTATGTATTTTAATTTCTTTTGTAATTTTAATTGGATGACGACTCGGTTCAGTTTTTACCAATGTAATGTTGACTAATCCATCCAGGCATTTCATTTTCTCCACAAAACAAAGAAAATAGTTCGAAGTGGTTCAGACACTAATGGTTATGCAAGAGTAATTTCTTTAAATTGAGCGAGCATGCAATTTGAATGTGGCCAAACGATGAAATCCACAGATCGCATGTCTAAATTAAGTAAACCCTACTCTAACAGGGTAACTGCATTTGACAGAATGCCGTAGTCAGAAACGCAGTAGTGTAAATTCCTACTTTAGCTTCATCATTCGTCACACTCGATGGAGACAATTTTAACCTTTGGTCTTAGAGTTACGAAATCAAGAAAACGCATAAAGTGTGATGTTTCAGTGAATGAGGCGCGATAATGTTACGCCAGGTGCACCTGCACCACGTTCATTTTCTGAATTCACAATAAACCTAGGAAGCAATTAAAGACCGCTTTCAAGTTTAATGTTATCCAAACCAAGGAAGCTACACCGACGAACAAACTCATTGTGGAAATAAAAAATATTATTTTCCGATGCGTTATTTATAGCGTTACTCATTAGACACAACGCAAGCCTCATAAAAATATCTTTATAAAGAAAAATATAATACTACCTTCCTTTTCAGTGAGGCGAACAAAATTATGTTTTTGTCTTCCTTCCTCCTTCTCATTGTGCCAGCCAACAGTCAACAACTCATGCGTATTTATTTAATATTGTATTTTACTTGATGCGGCGAAATGTAAAACATAGGCATAGTACAATTCGTCTTAAGTCTGGCATCTCAACATTTGTTTTATTTGCAAAAAAGGTGTTTGGCTGTTTTGTTCATCCCCCATGATTCATTTTCATCTCTTCATTTTCCACCTACTTTTCCCTTTCTGCGCCAGATAACAGATGCATACTTACTTAGAGGGGAATAAGAGGATGCGGATGTGCTATCTTTGCTTTTTGCTCATTCTTCTTCGCACGAAGGGAAAAAATGAGCAAAAATTACTCAAGTGGTTACAGAGTTGGAGCCTTGTAATAACTACCTAGCGCTGCGAGTACGTTGCATTTTCCAAGAGATCTTTGTCAATGTTTCATATTTTGATGTTCATCATCCTCGTTTAGGAAATTGTACTCCCTCGCCAGCCACTTCTGTCGTAATTTTATATTATTATGAGGGAACACATGAATTTCTTGCAACTTTTTGAAAGGCAAATATGTACTCACAACCTTTGCAAACATTTGTACTCGATCCAAGAGGAAAAGTGAAAAATATTTAAGACTTGGAACCAGCTTCAATAACTGGATGATTTTTTATGATGCGCCAACGAATCATTGGAGCCCTCAGAAGGCCATTGTTCTTTGTTATTCTTCACTTTATCTCACTATTAATAATATTTATATAATATATTGCTGTTTGCTTCAACTTAGAAATTCACAGAAATTGTATGTGTTAAGAAAAGTAAATTATCAAACGTTTCATAAAAATGGAAGGATTGTTTAAAAGCAAAACATTTGTAAGGACGTTCAGCCTTAAACTCGGTCCCCATAAACTGACAAGGCTTTGCGAAGTGGGCTGAAATATTGGAGTGTTGTACTACTCGAAAACAAGGCAAATATAATATTTCATTCAGTACAGCTTCAAAAGTAAACTGTATTACTGAAGTAAAGTTGGAGAATTTTTCATAATCCTACCTATTTTAAACAAAAACCTTGATGAATGATTTTATAAAATAAATGTTACACTTGGAGTATTGTAGACAGCATTTTATATGGAATCCTTGCAGTGTATTATAAATTCAAATTTAGAATACAATACGAAGTGTACATGTAAAAATAAGTAGAAAGAGTTAATAATAGACAATTTGTGGAATTTGATTTACCCTAAAGAAGTGAGACGACAGATTATACCCAATTCCTCAACCAATTTGATGTTGTGCTAGTCTGCTAGTCACGTTTCAAATGATTTTAAACCGATAATGAACAGTTCTGAAAGATCAATTTTGCCTGAAAATAATATTGCAATCCAAACTTCCCTTACAGACAGTAGGCAATTAGGTTAGACGATTGAATAAACGAACGCATCTTTGGAAGAGTAAATACATTGTAAACAAAGATGTAGCTTTCTGTCAACATGATTAAATAAAACTGAATTTGCACGCCCAACTTTCCAATTATTATTTTTTAGATGTGATGTGATTACTTTAGCAGTTTTGCCACTCTTTTCAAGCGGCTCACTGAAACCAATCTCACACGACATTTCAAATCTCGATAATTTTTTTTTCGTAATGAGGACATTGTTATATCTGAAATCGTCTGAGCAGATGATTTCAATAGATGTTTATATAAACAAGCGACAGGAAAATCTGAACCAAACCCACTGATAAGTGAATTAGTTCTTCTATGGTAGTGGTGGTGAACTAAAGGAACGGTGACCCATTTTTATTTATATCTGTTTCCTACGAAGATGAAGATTTGAACTCGCATTGTATTGGCTTAACCACCAACTCGATTAAATTTCAGCATGATTGTACTTTATTTTGCGGCTTCGTTTTTTACATCTTGAGTCGCTCAAGAGTAAATATTTTTATTAGGATTCCTATGATGGTGGCTCTCGAGTAGCTTTTGTTAATGTGTACTTAAACAGAGTTGCACACAATCAAGTATGTATGTATGTATCTAATTTAGTTACAATTTTGCGGTAGTCCAAAGCTGCAGGATACTTCAATGAAAATGAATTTGCTCGGAAAAATAAATTGGGAAGCGTACAAAAGTGATTTGTTTAAAAATTTGAGGTAGTGGTAGTGGCATTGCACGTGCACACACACAAACATTTAAGCTATTGTTAATGACACATTGAATTTCCTCAACAAATAAAACTTTCCCGTTCAAATTCTGGTGTGCTTAAACTGACGGAAAAATGTGAGTATTTTATTTTGTTTAAAGTAGCATCACTCATAAAGTAACCCAACAATCGTAATGATATGATAAAGGTTCTAAAAGCTAACTATAAAATTAAAAAATAATGTGTTAAAATTGAAAAGAAAGCTGGCTATCCCAAACACTCATAAATGATTATTTAAAAATACACAGTCTTTTTGAATTTGATGCATATAGCATTACAGATTCTTTATTTTGGAACAGTGAAACTTAATTGGGTAAAGACGATTCCACAATGAGAACATATTATGGCTTGAAAAGGGAATAATACAATGAAAGCATACCGCTTAAGAAACATCAATATACATAGGAGATTTAGCCACAAAAAGTCAAGTTGAAGTTGAGAAAAGTTTTAAAATGACAAACGATGCTCTTTTTATCTTTTACAAATCCATTCAGATCTATAATGGCACAATTTGTAAGCCTTTCTCAAGTTCGTTTGAATGAATGTCAAAAAATGTATTTATATAGGTATATCTAATAAAAGTCGCCACATTCAGATCAATGTAAGAAAATGAATGCCCTCGTTCTCATTCCCACTACGGTCGAAACTTCCTTTGTTATTCAAATTATCTTACTCATTCCACTCTCCGAATTGTTTGATACGTTTCAAAAAAAATTAACGAGAGCCTTTGAGATTAATTGGATTTTTTCCTTATTGGTAATAAACTACATACATGTAGTGCTGAATAGGTTTGATTTTAAATATAAAAGTAAAATCGCGTGCACTACCGTATCTATTACGAAAAGTGACAAGACCTCCCACTTTTATCAAATTAATAACCTAATAGAATTTTATTTCATTTTGTGGATTACGAGTGATCGATAGTCGCGATTCAATTTAGGAAAGCCATCGAAATTAATTTAATTTACATAATGGGTATGAAATCAATTTTCTTTGGTCACCGCCATCAGCGTATTTTGTTTGAAACAAACATCCATCAGGCGAGAAATTACTTTATACACCTTAGGTTATTATTACCAAAATGTCTAGTGTTCACAGGTGGCTTTCTATTATAACAAATTAGACGCAATTATAATAATAAAAATAAAATGCTACCCAGTTTGCAAATTTTATTTTTGCTGAGTCGACCTGAAAATTAATATATAATTTAGGTATATCTAATTCATACTAATGTACATTAACTTTTCAATGTAATCATCAAAATATCGTTGTGAACTTAATTTTACCATATCCACCTCTTCGGGCTGTGCAGATATGTAGCCGCTTGTTACAATTATTTTTTATTTATTACTTGAGGGAAAATTAGCTGCGAAGCTGTGAACTACAATTTTGTGCAGGTGTTGTTTTGTTATGCATGACAAGTAATAACGTTATAACACTTGTGTGACAAAAAGTGTTCCGTTCGACTTTGCAATGCTCTACTCTAGTATCTCCATTTCATTTTAAAATTGTTTATGCGTACATAACGAAATGGAGTCCGATTTCCGCATTGTTATTAACTGAAGTTCAACTATAATAAAAAGAATTGTAAAATGTGTTTTAAAATTATTATATTGTAAATCAACTAGCGGTGAGGTCATTGTCAAGTATCTTTAACATAATGTCGCGCACTTTATATAAGGTACATACCTCCGACTTGTCTTGTAATGCATGAGTATTTAACGTAACACAATGAGTACAACCCATTTCCGGTGAGTCGGTGAATGAATCTTTGGGTATGTTAACTCTCTCACTAATGTCATTGTTATTGCTTCTTCTAAGGTGCATTTCACTGCAATACAGAGAGTAGAAGCATTATCGGCCGGCAGAAAGACAATGGTACAAAGTCTTCACTTTTTGCACCCCATAACTGCCATTTTATGTAGAAATGACTTTTCTTGAAGGAAGTCGTTTCCTCTTTTCTTAAAATGGGAAAACGGGAAGTTTAAATAACCCAAAAAAGTGCAGATAATAGTATGCGCATTTTACGTGCTCTGGGGTGTTGTCATTTTTCTCTGCTGTATGTAATCGTAAATCACATTTTCGATCGTCAACTGAATGAAGCAAGCATCCTTTTTATTCAACGGCAAAGGAGTTTTGTTTCAATGAGTAAAAGTTTCGAAGTTGATAAGATAATCAATGATAATTTGCAATTGTACGACAATGTCGTGAAAACCTTAAAGGAAGATTGTTTGAGTATCTATTATCAAGTTGTATTTACGCTTTGTGAAAAGATAGTGGAATGATTATTTAAGAATTTGTTGTATTTAAGAATTTTCGACCAATCTCCGCATTGTCAATCATCATACGAACGTTGACTGGCAATCAGTAGCATAAAGCGGCAAACGTGGATTTCGGTTGAAGATGAACTTTGCTTTAGCTCATCGTAATTTCGGGAGGAACAGTTATATGCGTTGCGAGACTAATTTAAAATTGAACTTTATGTTGATGAGGATGAAAGGTTAATTGGATAACTCCAATTTGCCTGTACCTTTATTTATTTTCGCCGAAACTGGCGTAATGCTTTTTAAAACTTTTTATAATGAAAGTTTTCGTCAGCAGCCACGGAGCTTCCTAAAGCAAAATATCCAATAAAAGAGAACTTTCCTTTTCTATTGTCAGTTTCAAAATAAGAAAGGGAGGATTTTCGTTATCGCGTTCTTCAGTATTCAGTACACTTCAGCATATGCCTATTAAAGTAATTACAAGGATACTGTTTCTCTGAACCCTTCCGATTAAATTTCCCTGTCTACTGCATGTGCACTCTTTTATTTAATTGAATTGTTTTATCAATCAACAATGAAATTATCCACTTTCCTTGACTTTGAATAGATTAGATTATTTGGTCGTAATAACTGAGTTGCATTTAATTACTCATTTCTGTTTTGTGTTTATACAAAAAATAGACTTGAAAGCGTAAGAAAGTAGAAATATTTACGTAAGCAAAAGATAAGGAAAGAGTTGGTTGTTGGGTTTGTCAATAGACATACCGAGTGACAATGACAATTGTTATTAAGATGAAATGTTAAACCTAGCCGATAAAGCGTAACTTTCCTTTATTATTCCCACACAAGCCATAATATTGAAGCCGTAATATCGTTAAGATAAGAAACTTACATCATTGATGATATTTCCGAAGGGACAAACAGTTCTGAATTGGAGTTGCAGCGGTTTATTTCCTGCGAGAGCTCTTAGGTCTGTCGCAGTTGTCTTTTGGATTTGATTTGCATATCCATTAATAAAGTAGGATTGCGTTACGGACGGCGGCAAGTTTACTGCTTGTACTGTAGGTGATTGTGATGCAGGTCCAGGGACCACGACATTATTCAAAGAAGAAGAGGAAGCGGTTGGGAAGGACGGAATGTCTGAAGATGGAGGAGCCCCATACGATGATGGATTTGGGGTACTTTCACCATTTTGTAAATTATTTAAACTTGTAGGAATGTCCGAAGTGCAGTGTACATTTGCGAAAGACATGAAAGTTACGACAAGAATACACACTAAATTTAAATTCACGCATTGAGGCAGCTTTGAGGATTTCCTCATTGCCACAAAGCGCGATAGTGATTTTCTTTTCGAAGGATGTAGAGCATATATTTGTTTTTGTTCGATGTCACGGGTATTTAGCAATGGCTCCGATGATGAATGACCTATTGTATTTTCAGCGTCGCCACTGCTGCAACAATCGTTTTTGCAGCAGCCGCAACAGCAACATTCATTCCAAGGAAGGTCCATTGTGCTGCTGTTGAGTTGTAATAAATGTTATTTGTTTCTTATTTTAGGGACGTCACTTTGTAGCTCAGTCGAAATTTCCCACAGTTTGAGGCAGAGAAAGGCACGATGATAAAGTGGATACAAAGGCGAAATTCGTATTGTGATTGTTGAGTTGGCTAAAGGCAGAATGAAAATTTGGTGGTTGCATTATCATTAAACAAAAATGACGCGTCCTTCATCCTCTTTGAAACTTTCCTTTGTTATCCCAGCTAAATGTTCACGATCTGTAAAAACCATTAAAAATAGAAATTACTAACATTTAAATATACACAGCTATTGCTAAAATTGATTTCGTATCCGCAGTAGTTCTACTAACTGTAAAAGTGACGTTAGTTGTAATTTTGTAATGTAATGTGTAATTACACTAAAGGCTACAAAATGGAAAAGTAGGGTGCATTTCATGGCACAATGTGGAGCCATGTTATTAAATTCAAAATTGAATCGGGTCACTATATATTTAAATCCAAACACTATACATATTAAAACACGGTGAAACTTTCAGGTGAGAATTTTGCTGCTTCTTCTCTTGCCGTTTCTTAGGATGATAGAAAAGTGTTCACATTATGTTGCATTGCTTTTTTATGACTCCCTGTACATTAATCTCGAACAATATACGAACATGAAATGGGCCTAGCGTTTCACCGGTGGTAGGTGAAGTTGAGAAAATTAAATCACCGATGCCCCATAACCAATTGCTTTGGGATGCATGAGTTGAGTAGTGTGAGTTGTCTTTTGTTATTTAGGTGCAACAGTTGCCAGTGAAATAGTAGTGTACTAGGAGAGAAGCTAAATTTTCTCGCCGCAGGCATCTCAACACATCTTTGAGAAAATGATTGCCACGAGTTTAGTGGCACTCAAGTCAGGAAATATTCATTTTGAATGATGTAGTAGCCATTTGCGTCAAATTGTAAAAGATACTCTAAGAAGCGTTTGTCGTAAAAAGCAGGAATTTAACAACCATTTTCACAAAAACGCTCATGTTTATTCCTTTGTTTTAGCGATTACAGTTTACTTGGGTGTTTTGCAATTTGCACATTGAATTAGATTTGTCACTGTTCTCCTTAATCTTAATGGAGTGGTGTTTATTTCATTTATCTATGCCCCTAAAATGTCTCGAGTCGTGATGTGTCGCTTCATAATCTGGTAATTCATGATGCAGAGCGGAAAAATTCTCTGGTTTTCTCTTAAAAAATGTGACAGAGGTTTTCAGACAATTAATCAACTTCTCAAGATCACTTCTTCCATTACTCTGTGTGACCTGGTTTACTGCCGAGAAACGCCACCGGCTGAGATGGTTGCACTTAGGGAAATTGATCGTGAATATGACTGGGAAAGGAGCGCCTACAAAGACCACAAATAGGAAGGAATGCAGTAAGCAATAATGCAATAATGCAGTAGGAACTCGTAAAATATTGATCAAACAGGCTTACTTGCACGAAATGCATAATGCAATGATATTTTATTTCCATTTAGTGTATTGAAATTGTAGGATACAACTAACAAATAAATGAAATCCGCGATTTTGTCCACAACTTTCTTTTCTGCTTAGAAATGATTTCACTTTGCTTAAAATATAAAGAAATTCTTCCACCCAGAATGACCTAGAATATTTTCAAAAGCAGTCAACAAAAGCAGTTAAATATTGATTGTGACCTGCGTCGCTGTCATTGTTCGAGGTAATGATGGTAAATCAAGCTAAACTTCAATTTTTGAATTGTGTTCGTCGAACGTCATTTGCTATTAGCAAAAATATTACTCTCATGTTACCAAAAAAAATCTTTTTAACACATTTTGGCATTATTGGCTTAAATGTGTATTAGACTAAAGTGCAGAGAATGATTCTTATTTTTATTCTAAATTTTTCTTCCATTTTCTGACCGCGTCGACCCTTATTGTTAAAATGCAATTTTATGACATTTCTTCGTGGATTCGATAAAAATCGCCTTAACCCACATCACGATGATTATTATATTAATCTACGTTCTGCTTACATTGTTGTTCGCCATTTTATACTTTTATCATTTATCTGCTAGGAAGTGATTGAACATCTTTTACAATATTTTTATCAAGCATCATCTTCAATTCTGATGAGCCAGCTAAACTTATCTTAATTATTAGCATTATTGTAAATTGCTGGTCATGAAATGTATTGCATTTTATCATCTTGGAATAATTTCGTGGTTAACGATGAAACCAACATAAAAACTGTTGAATACGAAAATAATCAAGCACCAAGGTTCTCTTGAGTTTTTATCTGAGTTCTAGCTTGGAAATTAGATGGATTTTTTGGTGAATGGGATTGGAATACAAATGTGGTTTTTATGCTAAGCCCGAGCAGCAACAGATTTTTATATTGAAGTTATTTACAGAGAAGAGTTGGTAATCGTGACTTCTATCATTAAAAGTTACGTATAAATGAATCTAGTTTGTACTAATCAAGCTGCATAATGACTGTAATTTCATTTTATATGCGTACACACTCTACATGTGTAAGATTTACCTTGAAACCAGTGTCGGGAAAAAGTGCACACTATGGAATGGTTTTTATATTTTCATTCACATTTAATGAGAATTTTGTGCAACTGCATGCACTATTGCGACTTCCTCATACTTATAAATTATTGTGGCTGAATATTCTGAGCTCGTTCGTCATACGCATTATTACTACTTAGCTTACTCATCACCACGCCAGCTCTTGTATCAAAGTATTATATTTACATTTCACGTGATCAGTAACGTCAACTTCCAGCCATCCACTGTAACATTATGAATTTGTACTTGCACAACGAACCAACAGTATACGTCGCTGTTGATTTCAAAGCTAAGACTTCCACTATTACTGAAAATGAGCAGGAGTAAAAAGGTACATTTCAATAACACCTGAGATTACGTTTATCTTATAAAAACAAAATATCCAGAGAAAGTATAATGAAATAACAAATGAAACATTTCGTTTTCTCACTATTCAGTGACAATATTATAAGTTTATTTTATTTTAAAACATGCTTGCATACGTTATAAGCGTTCTGAATGCACCTGAATTAATTTGTTAAGACAACTTCTTTGTCGATATGAGACACAGAATCTTTCAGTAGTGTTAAATTTGGGCCCTGAAACGGGGCCTTTGACCCGTGTGAAAATATTAATAGGATATAACGAGCGTGTACACAACTTCATTACGCATTACGTTGTTGACGAAACCGTACTGTACTCTTATTATTGATGAAATAGAGTTAATTCGATGTACACTTCTGTGCACACGAACGTGTAAAATGGTAAACAGTTTGTTTCATTATTAATAATCGTGCAGTTGAATCATTCCATTCTATATGAATCGTAACATAGGGCATTCTAGTATATTTAATCATTTCAAAAGCGTTAGTCACTGAATTATTGATGCTTTTTAATTCAACTTTGTCGTGATGCAATATTAATCCTAAAAATGATCAAATCGAATCACACGTGGAAGAGTTTACCTATTAGTGATGAGTGATGATGATTATGATGATGATATTAATATGACAGACTTTTCGAGATCCATTCAACAATGAGACCAAATCCACGAACCATATGAAGATGATTTTAGAGTTCAAAAAGATGAAATAAGCTAACTTTTATTCGGATTTTTTTTGTCAAAAAGTGATGATGCAAAAAACTAATGTCACGTTTCTCGTCCATTCGACAAGAATTGTATAAAAAATTAACTAAACTTTGAAATATTCTGGCATAACTTTATATTAATATCAGGTGAAACGTCACATTTTTGCTCAAATAGTTTCGTCAGAATTGAATCTTATCTTACAACATGCATCAGTAACAGTTGTCTGACTTGACCAGTGTTTATATAAATTGCTTTTCCAACTTTGACATGTGTGTAAAATGAGATAAGTTTCATTTTCTGCAGAGGTGTTGAATATAATTATAAGTTAGTGATAAACGACAAAAATCGTATCAAGTCGAAAGTTTAATCCATTAAAAGTTTTGCTACAAAAGTAATGTCATGATTTTCTATTTGATCACAAAAATGATTTTTTCTTGTATATTCAGTGAAAAGCCAATGAGCAAGAAATGATGGTTTCCCAACAAACTCACAATAAAATTTATGATTTTAGCGTTTATCAGAATTAGCCATATGTACCAACGGTCAACTAAATAAACAATATATTTTTTAAAGATTATTCATTTATAATTTTGCGTCACGTTTCATCATTCATCAGATAAACCCGATAGTCTCAGCTTAGTAAAACATTATATTGACATTGCTTGTTGCAGTACGTTTTGCGTACAAATGCAGAAAATATTAACACGTCTTCCTATTCTACAGAAACTTCACGTTATTCCTTGATTTTGTGAAGATGCGTACATAGCAAATCACATAGTGTATGATTTTTCTTGAATAAACGTGACTGTCGCTACTTGCAAGCTGTCATTACATGATATATATAATTTTAAGATAGGCTTGATTGATTACAGTCAAAAAATGAAGAGTATAAACTGGCTGTCACTTTTCCTGTACATTGGCAGGATGAAGGAAAGACGAGCTGAAAAATAATTGAGATAGGTATACAATAGAAATTGGTAATAAATAATTTTCATTATTTAACACACACGTTTTCTTTCCATTTGAAATCAGCTCATTAAAAGCTTAATCACGAGACTGACTGAAAGTGTCACGTTTTTTTTCTCTTGAAAATGAGGTGACTGATTCTTCACCGGAAGCTTGATCCCAATTAATTTTAATAAACCATGCGCTCATGCGTTGTGTGCTTTCTGCAGGGGTAATATTCATAACATATTATTAGCTATCAACATTGTATGTCAACGTGGGCTATCATATCAAAAAAAAGAATCGCTACTATCAGTTAATAGCAAAGTATCTGGCGTCTCAATTTTTCTACTTCACAAAAATTTCTCAATTTTGTACTTTGATTCTATAAAATAGTTTTACGTTTACGGCCACTTGTACTGATTTGATTAAGAAGGAAATTGGATATCAAAAAATTGAAAGTAAGCACCGTAACAATGTTTTATTCTGTTTTATGCCCAATTTAAGAGTGGTGCATTACGTTTTGGTAATTTCTTATCACCTCACTTGACTGTTGATTAAGAAGATTGCTTTAACAGTCGGGGTGTGATTGCTTGCTGTGTCGTACAAGGCTTGTCAAGTCACCATGTGGCGAAACTGTAAACTTGTCACTTTATCTTAATAATTCATTCATCACTTAAACAAATATAGCCTGATTAATTTCCAATCAATAGCAGCATGTGTCAATTAAAAACAAATATTGGCATTTGTTTTAATAACCTGACGTAATGAGGCATAATTGCAAGAATCGTTGCCAACTGTTCAGACAAAAATATTTTTCATTATGATTACATTACCCCGTCGTCAGCCAGCATAATCAGCTTAGCTAAGAAAGGCCACTTGATAAAAATGTGTTCGTTTATTTTATTTAACATTTTGCAACTATGAGTTTTTTGTTTGTCGAGCGAGAAACATAATTTAATATTAAATACTCGCAAAGAATAGTTGTGCAGATTAAAAACAAACAAAACCATTTCGATAATACCTATGCACACTTCTTAATTGGTTATCGAATCAACGTATTTAGTCTCAGTCTGAGCATAGCAGCTTTTTAGGCTTAATGGTAGTATGGCTTCTAAATTTTCTTGCATCATCGATTGTGTGAGACTCAAATTAGGAGCAAAAATATAGAAAGTCTAGTCTCCATCTGCTAAATTAAGGACTAATGAGAAATCTAAATCAAACGAAAACATTTAAACCCATCAGGACTGTACTGTAAGGTCCTTCGTTTGTAATATTAACACAATAACAAAAACAACTAAATAAGATTCCATACCGGCAACGACCGTTCACGAATGACCTTGCAGAAATAGAAATTCATACCCATGCAACAATAAAGCGAGAAAAAAGGGTCCCATTATCTTGTCATTATAATCAGCAATAGCATTTCATTGCACATTTCTACAATTCATGGGTTTTAAACTTTGTTAAATGGCATTTTAAATGTACTTTCATGAGTCGTCGATTTATTTATCTTGATTGATGCATTCCGTAATGAAAATCTCGGCTTAGTTTACAAGCAAAGCAAGTCAGTAAAATCATATCTTTGATGACTTGACTATGGCCATGCTGTTTTCTAACAAGTTTCACGTTTTACGTCGACAATTTTTAAGTAAGCATAATTGTTAATAATAACAACGAACGGCACGATGACACGAATGGATACAATAATTCGGTTGACTCATCCTTTGTTTACTTAAATTGCCCAATCTTTGCAGATAAAAGTATGTTTGAGTCTGAAAAATTTGCTGATAAGTTACAAGTCAAATTAAACAAGAAGAGTCTATAATTATAGACTCTATAAATGACCCGTTTAGAGAGAAGAACGACAAAATGTCACTATAAAAGCGTACTTTTCTCAATGACTGCTGCAGAATCAACTTAACTGTGAAATATTTTAAAATAAAGCATTTTAGAGGAGTTACTGAAATGAGTATAGGTATGACGAAATGTTAAAATTGTACACTCAAACAATTCACAATTCATGCTTCCACTCAAGAAGGAGCAGCAATTCTCCTATCATTTGTTGCTTCTGTGTCAATACGTTACGTATGCTACTCAGAGAGAAAAACTGACCCATTTAAATAAGTACGTGGATGAGTGATATTTTTGTTATTTGGTATGCAATAGTTTGAATATGAATGCTAAAATAATATAAAGTATTTACTTTAATTTAACGGTGAATGCTATATGATTTATTTTTTAAAAATTTACCTGTTTTTAAACGGGCTAGTTTATAGAAGCGTCTTCACTTACGAATGCTACGTCACATTCACTTAACTTCCCAGACTTAACAGTTGTACTGCATGGTTTTATAAAGAAAATTTAATTCAATACTTTTTCCAGTTTCACATAGTGTTTAGCAAAGTAAATTAGTGTTTGTCGTGAGATGAACTAAAATTCGTATTATTCACCGGTACAAAATTTTACAAGGAGATCAGAAGTGCCTCAAAGCAACACACCTGGCAAGCAAGTGCAGGAGTGCAAACAAAACTATCCACTAAACTTTTACTTCTGGAACAATAAAGAAATGTGATCAGTTGCACTCTCTACGAATTCAACTCAAGCATTCACTCTCGGAGACACTAAAGGAATACAAAATAGGTTTTGAGAACAAATAATAAAAATAAACACAAGTTTTACGAGCAACAAAGCCAATCCCGGAATATCGGAATCACGCTCATGGCTCATTGTAAGTAGCATTTCTTTTCTACAAGGTTGTTCCTGCTGTATGCTTTTGTGGAGACATAAACTTATGAATGTTTTTGATATACCTAAGGCCTATGCACTTTCATAACAATTTTTATTCGAATGGCCGAATACGTCAATTCAGAGCACGCCAATATTTCTGGTTTCAATCATTTCCGAATCAATGAAAAAGCAGAATGTGGGATAATGAACAGCGTAC
The DNA here is from genome assembly GCA_021029165.1 of Cyphoderus albinus. Classification (NCBI taxonomy): domain Eukaryota; kingdom Metazoa; phylum Arthropoda; class Collembola; order Entomobryomorpha; family Paronellidae; genus Cyphoderus; species Cyphoderus albinus. Next base: position 73,358 of record VYYJ01000239.1, read on the forward strand.
AAAAATCAGGCCAATAAAACTACCCTGTTCCAAATTGGCTTTTTAACAGAATTAACACAATCACAATCTAGAAAGAGTATCTTAGATTATGCGTGCTTTCATTCGTGCACACATTCTTGTCGAGAAAATTATTTCGTCGATTCAGATATCAGACGAAAGGAATTTGCTTTTGTCCAAACAAAAACTGTCTTAGGGACACCGACCTTCTGGGAATTTTATCAGCTTTCGTAATAATAACAGACACACGGCTCACACTCCACGGTTCAGATGTGTTTAGTTGCCAGAGGAAGACTAACAAAAAGTTCACACATTTTTGTCCCATTCGCTCGCTCGACTCAAATTCGACCCTTTTTCTGCTTCTCCTTTTTGGAAGAGAAAGATCAGAGAATGAAGGAAATACCTTTCAGGTATTGTTATTATCGTAGCATTCCACGACATTAATGTACCAGAAAAATAACAGTTGCACATCAGTTTCTTATCGCTTTACGGCTCCGTTCTGTTCTTTGCTCGTAATTTTAGTGATCCTCGTTTATTCACGTGTAAACGTATGACTGCCTTTCCAACTCCAACAATGATGTTTTATTAATCACTTTTAATGACAGGAGCTAACGTAAAAAAGACCCGTGCAAAAGCAAGGCTGTTCTCAATGAAATTTTCTTCAAGCGGATCTCTGCTGCTGAATGACCCTTGGATTGTTTTGAATCGGGAAGATTACATTTTCTTCGTGGCATTCATAGGCACACTATTTTTGCGCAATGTACTAATAAAGTTTGTTGATTATTATTGTTACTAAAGGTGTTTAATTGATGGGGTAGTAGTGTACATACGGTACAGTCAGAAAGGTGCTGCAAATAACTGCAATAATAATCGTAACAAAAAACAAGGTCCTTCGTAACAACCCTGTCGAGTGAAGAGTAATTCTAATATATTTTTAATTGACAATACGCACAAGACACAAAATGAAATTTTCTTCAAGCGGATCTCTGCTGCTGAATGACCCTTGGATTGTTTTGAATCGGGAAGATTACATTTTCTTCGTGACATTCATAGACACACTATTTTTGCACAATGTACTAATAAAGTTTGTTGATTATTATTGTTACTAAAGCTGTTTAATTGATAGGGTAGTAGTGGTACATACTGTACAGTCAGAAAGGTGCTGCAAATAACTGCAATAATAATCGTAACAAAAAAACAAGGTCCTTCGCAACAACCCTGTCGAGTGAAGAGTAATTCTAATATATTTTTAATTGACAATACGCACAAGACACAAATAGGTAGGAAGGGAAAGAGCCACGCCACAGTCTACACCAACCTAGATGAAATGCTCTTTCGTTTGGTCTTGTAAGTGTCTCGCAAGAGCTGATCTCGTCTGCCATTTATTTTATAATTTCGTCCTAGTGCCACTACCGCCGCTTATTTGTGACTGGTAGGAGAATAAATAAGTTTGCCGTGGTCATTGTAATACAGGTATTCTAAGGAGAAGAAGCCGAAGCTTCAATTTTATTAAGCTTATCTGTAGGTATAAGACTGCCTTGTCTCTAATGTAAAACGATGTAAGCACAAACCCTTTTTTACTCAACGCTCCAACAATAAGAAATGTAAAGAACTTACCATGGAAGAGAAGGGGATGTGAACTCAGCTAATGTTTCATTACGAGACAACGCTACTAGGCAAAGCAACATCAACCTGTCTTTCCATTTGCCATTGTGTTCAATGTGGCAAAGTTTCATCAACTAACACAACTCAACTCGTCACAGAGCACACAGGTAACAACAATAAAAAATAATAGTGTCTTGAAAGAAAGATTTTGTTAACGTTGAGGATTACTCCTACATGTGCGCAGGTAAGATATTTCTTCTCTCTGCAGCTTCAACCAGAGCTTGCATTAATTTTTGAACTGAAGAGCATTCCTCGCTGTTGTTGCTATTACTGAAGAATATTTTGTTGTTCAAATGAAACTCATGGACGGATGAACTGGTCGTTGAATTTTTTTTTCTCATGAGCATGAAACGAAAAGAAGAGGTCCAAGAAGAGAGAAGAAGAGAGGCAACAATGCTACACTAGCAAAGAAGCATGCAGGCAGTAGACAGGCATGACGGTAATCACAGGGATCGAAGAGATGCCAAGTCATATAAATACATTCGTAAGATATGCTGCGGGTTTATATTTCCTTAGTTTTTTTTCAAGTTCAGGTACCAGAAGAATAATTCAGCTTTGAAAATAATAATTATCAAGAAACGAAATGCACACAGGTAAGTAAAAACTCCCCTTCTGCCTAAACCGTTTTCTCCAAAAAGCATCCCTTCTTCCTCTTCTCCTGGCTTTCTACTTTTTTGTGGCATGTTTTAGCTATTCGATTTGATGGGGTGATGCATGAAGCTCATCCTCCGCTTTCTTTCAAGTCTGGCTCAATCTGACATACAAAGTTGAAAATTGCCCAAGACATTAACTTCTCGCCACAAGACCTCGACGTGCCAGTCTTTAGCTCACTTAGCTCACGGTTTTAAAGAATCACATCACACGGGAGTTTTTGTAACAGAGCAGAAGGTGAAGCTTAATATTCACATGATCACATGAACGTTTCTCATTACAAGAAGAGAAGAGGATGGAGTCCGAGATTTTTTTTCTTTTCAAAGAATGCACACCGATCGATTCAAGTGTTACATGTTGCGGGTAAAACCACATTATTTTGCTCCATTGTCATTAACCTAATCTCTTCTCAAATCACGAAGTTGTCCCTACAGGTCCCTCATCAATGTTACACAGACACAAGCACAAGAATATGTGGCCAACTTCTCTTTTACTCACAGTGTCACTACTTACAACTTACGTCGGACACAACATGCGTATACGTAGGTTTATAAGCACAAGAATAAGGATGATTCAAAGAGCTAAGTTCTTTCCTCAACCGATCCAAGTTGCTTAGCTCATTCATGAGCTCATATGTATGAGCTGATCATTGTTGATGGCGATTAACTAAAGTCAAAACGACTCTTACTTTGCATAATCTATTTTTCCTCTGAGTAACGTGCTCGTCGCCGTGTCTCTACGTAACTCTTTGAATACGATATGATTTTGCCATTGTGTGAGCTTTGCAATCTGCAATACAATTTTTATTTTAGATTCTTGATGTCAATGAATAGATGCATGAATATAACAAGATATTGTAAAAACAGTCAGGCTTGCTACTCTAACTCTAACACGAGTTTAATCGTGAGTCCAATGACAAACGAGGAATGTGAGACTCAAGAATACTTGAGTTTCTGAGTGCCACAGAACCACACATAGATTTTAGTCCGCTACTACTGACTAACAAACAAACGGTAACGTTAACGTAACCATGCTTTTATTGTAGACACTTTATATCATATCACCATCGCATATTCGCCGCTCCACACAATACAATTTCATTTATTTTATTTTACCTGCTCGATGTGTGTAGCTGAGCTGGTTAGACTAGAACCCTTTCGTCCTCGCTTATCGTTGCCCCTACTTAACAACGGTTTACCTTGCCACTGCTGTAACAACATAAAAATGAAAAAATATCACATGCAATGTTACAACCTACCAAGCGGTACAAAATAATAAAATCTTTACCACTGGTATAATATTGGCAGATTGGCACTGTCCAACTTACTAATGCAAGGTGCACGGACTTTGTAGCTTGCTGGCTTCACTTGGTCTTTCCTCATGTTTCCTTTGCTCATGACGATGAATGTGTCCATAAAATTCAGCTCGATAGTTATAGTTGAGTGCATACAATACTTGTGGCTGCCTTTGGTTCACTTGTTCACCTTTATTGGAAACAAACGCGCAGCCAACCGTCTTTTGCTTGGCAAGCAAAAGGGGACAGCTCTTTCAGGCGCTTATTATTATTAGATATTACATGGATATGGAATGGAATTCTGATGCCAGAGGAAACCAAAATAGAGCTGCTAACTAAAAGCAAAAAGGGTCATATTTTTACACTCGAATAATGGAATCTGATGCCTCAAGTTTTGTACGCTGAGTAATTAATAATTTCATATGCATGCACCTTGCTCTTGACAGAAACAAGGCAAATGCCTGCCGTTTCCCTTTTGTTACGTTATGTCAGTCAGTGGTTGCCGTCAGTCGGTTCAAGCCGTACAACTCAACTATTACCAAATAACGTAAGAGACATAAACTCCCCCCACATTTCAATAACACAATGATGCCGATGTTATTATGTTGGCAATTGCTTGGCAGGTGCACAAAGAGTTTATGATGACATAGAACAAAGCTTTTGGCAACCGGAGTTTTCAGTCGCTATTAAATATAAACACAAATAATATTAGTTTGAGAAAAAATCGAGTGAAAGAGAAAAACCGCGTCTACGATATTGCTGTACACTTTGCTCATGATTTGCATATTTGCACTGTTACGTTACGTAAATAAATTCAAATTTTGTGGGAATCATTTAAATTGCGTAATCTGTCAAATTGTTTTTGGCTTTCAGACATGAAATGCTCGCTTTGTACTTTTTAAAATGCTTGTGTAAAAATGCAATTTAGACACACTTTGGAAAGGATAAGACTATTCATAAAGAATATTCAGCGTTACAAAATACATAGAAATAGATGGATTGCGGTACTGCATTGGTATTGTAGTTTTCAGGAATATTTGTACTTTTGCGAAGGGTATTCCATTTGAGAAGAAAAACTATATTAGTATGTAAATACAAACATTCTAAACCTAGGATAAACTTAATATATTAGCGTCACCTTCCACGTACGAAATTATAGTGTGACCGAGTAGGAGTACTTGAAATATGAAAC